>NDGN011429083.1:0-17197 GCA_002564285.1 Tympanoctomys barrerae | reverse complement strand
AGAAGAATGTATGCAGTGTGTTAATTATTGAAACTGTCCTAGTGATTTGATTTGAAAATGTCTCATTGCTATTGTTTATCAACAAAATTACGAAAAAAAGAGTGAGCTCTTACCTATGAACAATGACCTTAATTATAATCAGATAAAACTCTCTGTTAAGATTTGTCTCTAGTAATCTCACCAAAGCCTCATATAGTCACTGGGGCAGCTTCTAGAGTTTGTGACTGTTTCATGATACAATACTTGGATTATGCGTGTGTGTGCTACACCTGCCCTGGGACAGATAGTCTGAACACAATATGAGGAAGGGAGAGAGGCTTGCTAACTGCCACAGCCCCTGCTCCTCCCTTTGTCTCTTTGCTGTTTTCTGCCACCATGAATGGCTGCCCTCTGCCATGTGCCACTCTGCTTCAGAGCCAGCTGAGTATGAACTGAAATCTCCACTGACTGTGAGCTAAATAAACTGTTCCTTTCTTCATTTTGGATGTTGGGTATTTTGTCCCAGTAACCAGAGAAAAGTAACTAAGACACTCTCCAAGCAAAAGACTTGGAATAGATGAATAGATTGAAAATACAAGAGACATCTATATGTTGCCTACAATAGACAAACCCCGCTATCAGGACATAGATAGGTTAAAAGTGAAAGGATGGACGTTATTCCATGAACATAGTGACCAAGGGAACAGAGGTGGGTATACTTACATCTGACACAATAGATTTTAAGTAAAAATTAAAAATACTGTGAAACAAATGACAAAGAAAATACAATATATCAAGATAAAGTGGATGTAGCAAAAGCATTTGTTCTAAAGAGTTAAGTTTATAGCAGCAAGCATCTGGTTCTTTAAAAAGAAGAAATTTTCCAAAGAAATAGTCTTACATTAGGCTTTAAGGAACTAGAATGAAAACAAGTTATCAAAAATACCAGAAATAAATATAGAATAGAAAAACTATAGAAAATTGATAAAATTAGCATTAGTTTTTTTTTGAGAAGCTAAACACATTTTACTAATATTTATCTAGGCAACCTAGGAAAAAAAGAAAGAGGAGTCAAATAAAATAAAAAATGAAAGTAGAGAAATTATAAAAAATGCCTCAGAGATAAAAGAATCATAAGGGACTATTATGAACACACTATGCCAATACAGTGGGTAACTTAGAAGAAAGTAAAAAGTTTCTAGACAAATGCCGCCTGCCAAGAACGCATTAGGATGAAATAGAACACCTGACTGGGCTAAAAACAAATGAACAGATTGAAGTAGTAAACAAAAGGTTCTAAAGAAAGAAAAGCAAAGGACTTAATAGATTTATGACTGAATTCTACTGCATATTTAAAAAACTATTACTAGTAGTTCTAAATCCTCAGGAAAAAGAGCTGGATGAAAGTATTTACAACATATTTTATGAGACCAGAATCACATTGATGCCAAAGACAACATGTTGAAAGAAACTACAGGGAAGCTTTTCTCATGAGCATCAATAATTAATAAATATAATTAATAAATAAAGTTAATTATATGTATTAATATAATTAAATAATATAATTAATAAATATAATTCCCCAACACATATCAAAAAGATTGTGATCCTTGACACGTAAAGCAGGTTTAACAAAAAGTCAAACAATGAAGTAATTCCGTTAAAAGAATGAAGCCACATCATCATATCAATGATATGCAAAAAAGCTTTAACACAGTATCACATCCTTACTTGATAAGACCTTATAAAGGCTTAGGCATAGAGAGAAAGTTTCTCAGCATAATAAGCCAATTATGAAAAACCCACAACTGATAATCAATGGAGAAAAACTGCAAGATTTCTCAATAAGATCCAGTACAAGGCAAGAATACCTACTCTCACTGTTTCCTTTCAATACAGTACAGGAACTAATAGGAAGATTCAGATAAGAAAAATATAAGGAATACAAATTGGAATATTATTTCTTTGTGCAGGTGACATGATCATGGATATGTATAAAATCTCACAGGTCACACACATGCACACACACAAACATTCAGTGTGATCTTATTGGAACACTAATGACATCTCAGACAGAGAAAAATAATAATAGAATTCATGTGGAACCATAAAAGATTGTGAATAGTCTCAACAATTCTGAGCAAGGAAAACAAAGGCGAAAGTATATTTGCTACTGTACTACAAAATTATGGTCAATAAACAATATGATACTTGCATAAAAACCAAATCACAGACCAATGGAAAAGAATAGAGACCTTGTTCCTGAATTCAGGAGGAAAGCTTTCACCACCCCTCCATTTAGTATGCTATTGGCCATTGAGTTGTCATAGATGGCTTTTATCAAATTGAGATAAAATCGCTCTATTCTTTTTTCCTCCCAGGTTCTTCTCATGAATGGATGTTGAATTTTGTTAAATGCCTTTTCTGAACCTATAGTGGATTCACTCCAGGGATACATGGATGTTTCAGTACTCATGAATCAATCAATGTAATACATCACATAGACAGAAGCAAGGAGATTATCATCTCGGTAGATAGACTGGCCAGTCACCACTCTGTCAGACTTATTGTCCACAGTGGCACCAAGAGGACACATTGGGTTCATTCACTTGTATTCTGTGAGCTTGCTAAACTTTTTATTTTTTGCTAAACTTATTTTTTCATGCTAGGGTTTTTGCAGTTCCTTTAGGGTATTTTTCTATGTAGACCTTAAAGTCAATTGTGATTACTAACAGTTTTATTTCCCATTTTTCTCTTATTTGTTTATCTGTTTATTTTTTGGAGTATTTTTTTCCCTTTGGTATTAGGAATTGAACTCAGGACCCCGTCCTTGCCAGGCAGGTGCTGTGCTGCTGAGCTCTTATGCTCAGGGTTATCCCTGGCCCTCTTGTGTGATTTATTATTATATCGTCTTTGGCATTATTACACTGACTTGGGTTTATAGTTCCATGTTGAATAGGAATAGTGGGAGTGGACCTTTTTCATGTTTATGATGTCATACAACATTCAGTTTTTCAATAAGATGCTAATCTTTTTTTTTTTTTTTTTGAGAAAGGGTCTTGCTATGAGGTTCAGGCTGGTTTTGAACTTGCTATGTAACACAACCTGGCTTTCAACTTGCAGTGATCCTCCTGCCTCAGCCTCCTGAGTGCTGAGATTACAGGCGTGTGCCACCATGTTCAGCCTGATGTTAAATAAATGACGTTGGCTCTAGGATTTTTTGTTATCCTTCTACCAGGTTAAGAAATTTATTTTTTTTAAATAAACTGTGTTTGGACCATTTGCATTTAATGCATTTGATAGGATTAGATTTAGAGTTGACATTTAGTTTTGTCTTCTCTGCTTTCGATTTTCTATTCAAATGTTCACATCTTTATATTTTAATAGTTTTTATTTCAGTTAAATTTATTTAATGCCTGTTGTCTGTAATTATATATTTTAATCTATCTGAAATGTATATAAACACATAAAATTATCTTATCTTATCATCTTATTTTATTTCCTATTCATTCTCCCTCACTTCTTCCCTGCTTTTCACAACCTTACTGTTTTCCAATTCTGTCTGAATAAAATATAGAAACATAATAATTAACTAGCTCTCTTTATGCCTTTGTTTTCTACTCTATTCTATTGTATCTATTTCATCTATATACTTTGAAAACTCCACCAGGAAATTCTACAAATCCCCTTCCAATAATCAGACATGTTAGAAAAACTTAAGAGAAGACTAGTTGACTATACTTACCCAATTTCTCATTTTTCCTCCTCTTTCATTTTTCAAGTTCAAAGTTTGTTTCTTAGTCATTTTCCTGCAACCTGAAGAATTTCTTTGTGGAATTTCTTCTAGAGAAAAAAAATCTGGAAAGTGGCATAGTTTTTCTTTTCTCAAGACTGTCTTTATTACTGAGGGATGCTTTCTCTTGATAGGGAATTTGATAAAAAATGGTCAATTTTTTCCCTATAATTTTGGATTGTTTCCCTGTCTCCTGTCTTTTCTCATTTCTGAAGATAAATTGGCACTCATTTAAAAAATCACTCCTTCTAAATAATGTGTTGTTTTTCTTTTACTGTTTTTCATGATTTTATTCATTTTTTATTTTCCACGTGACTATCTTTATCATTTTTAGACTTTGGTGAACTTCATTAATCTGTAAATTTACCTTTTCATGAAATTCAGAATGTTTTCATTTCTTATTTATTTATTTAGTTAGAAACAGAGTCTCATTCTGTAGTTCGGGACCTGCACAGTGTATGTGGGGTTCTGGGGCCTGCAAAGCATGTTGCTCTGGGGATCGAACTTGGGACATTGTGCTTGCTGGGCGGGTGCTTATGCAGCTCAGCTCTATCTCTGGCCCTGGAAAGTTTTCATTTAAAAATTGTTTTTTCAACTACTTCATGTCTTCTGTCCTACTAGAGCTCCAATGATGAAGATTTGGATATTTTTGTCACTGTCCCACAAGCTCTGAGGTTCTATTCATGTTTTGTTTTTTTCTGATTTTTTACTCTATTCTTCAGATTGTATAAATGTTAATAAACTATATTCAAATCCAGTGACTTCTGCTATCTCCAGTATACCCCATATTCATGGAAGATTTTATTTCAAATGTTGTCTTTAAAGTAGAATTTAATCTTTTAATATGGTTCAGACTGTAATTTCGGTCTTGTCTTCTTTGTGTGTTATTTCCAATGAGAACTGAGGTTTTAAACCCTGAAGGTCATTTGGGGAGGAGGAATTGGTGGACTAGAGTAGTTCTCAAAGCCTTTACTCTTCGTTCCAGTGGGCAGGCTTTCTCAAGGAGCTGACCTGAGCTTCGTGTGTGCCCACACATCACATGAGTGGTCTGCTTTTTCACTTCTCTGCTCTCCTGACTTCCCCCTCACTCTCTACCTCTGAAGAGTTTCATTTTTCACCTTCTCTGATCAGAAAAAGAGCTTTCTCTCACAGCTTTATCTCTTCTCATTGTCTCATAATTCCCAGAAAGTGAAACTGTCATCCAGCAATGCAGAGTGAGAGGGAACAACCCCTGGCATTCCTCCCACCACCTGACCCCCATGGGTCTACTGCTGGACCCTTTACCCATAATCATTTCTTGCCACTTATGGCTTTGTGTGTGTGTGTGTGTGTGTGTGTGTGTGTGTCACTGTTGACAGTAATCTATGTGCCTTTGTATCTGGAGCTCACTTTTCTTTCTGACTGAGAAAGAAAAAGAGAAAAAGGAAAAAAAGATTTCTCTAATATTATCTTTAGTAGGTCACTTGCTTACGTGGTAACTCAGGTTAACTGTGTAGCTCCGTGGATAGTGTTGGCCAGAGACCGATGATACCTCTGACAATAAGAGCTAAAAATCTCATCAGCAGATACAAAAGTGAATCTGGAAGCAGGTCCTTCAGCCTCAGTTAAGACTTTAGGTGACTGCTATGCCATTTGACATCTCCACTGCCACCTCACGGGAGACCTGGAGGCAGCTACCTTAACTAAAAAGCTTCTAGACTGTTAACCTCAGTGACATCAGGAGAGTGGTCACCTCCAACTGCCTAATGCTTGTCTTTCTGACAAGAGGATAAAAAAAAAAAACAAATAAACAGCTACATTCTAACCAGTGACTAAAGAAAAATGTAAGAGAAAGAGTGGTAGAAATCCCATGGAGTATAGGAGCTCAGCATGGCACATAAGAATGGAAGAAAAACTCTTGACTTCCATTCCCTTTCTACCAGAAGATTAGCTCAGGATGAGGAGGAAGTTCTCCTTGCAAGGAGAAGATAAGCAGGAGGTCTAAAATAGCCCTCATCACCACTCCAAATGCCTTTAGTATTTATGTAAAAAATCCTCATGTGTTCATAGGCTCCTGGTAGGTTAGAGTGAGGCCTAGGATTCAGAGGGCTGTTCTGCTCCAGCAAGAGCCATATTGTGCTCTACCCTCATGACCCAAGCTGCTACTGCCCTTCAGCACCCTGAAACTAGAGCACTACTGCAGTGGGTCCTGTACTAGAAGCCAGGAGTCCTCGCATCCCTCCAACCCTGAGGGCATGCTTTAGCTCTTTGTTTCTTCAGAAAGCTGCTTGAGCTACTTCACTCCTCCCATAATTGCTGCTGTGCCTTGACCCCAGCATCTTGAGGCCTAGGTCCAGCAGAGTAGCTGGGAACCAGCAGAGGCAGCATGACCCCTTGAGCTTGAACAAACCTAGATTCTCTCACCCCACAGAGAATCAGCCTTCCGGCTCTGAAGAGCAGCCACTTCCCCAGCACATGAGCTCATGTGTCACCCTCCCTTGCAGAAATCTGAATTTCAGCCCAGCAAAGTGGCTATATCTCCTGGTGCTGATGTTCCAAGGAAATTGGTTTAGTTGCTGTGTTTCATTCTTTCCTCCTGGCTTCTCTGGAATCTAGAAGAGACCTCTGGAGCCTGAGTTTCTGAGGTACTTTGCCCCCACAGGAAATAAAGAAATTCCTATACTGCTTCTGCCCCTGGAAGCCTGGAACTCAGTTGCTTCCTACCACTTTTGGATCTGTGGTCCTACTATGCCTGAGCCATCTCTGTATCTTACCATTTCAGGGCCCAGAGACACAATCATGAGTACACACTCCCCCAGGTGTCTAGGTTGCCATTGTGGTCTCCGTCAGCTTCAGGACATGAAAAGCAGATGTGTTCTATTCCCCGGGACCTGAAACTGCTTCCCCAGGTCATGCTAGTGCTATACCCTGATGCCTCCCGTACTAGAAGCCAGGAGTTCTGGCTCCTGTACTAAGCCAGAAATTCAGATTTCTGCAAGGGAGGGTGACACATAGGCCATGTGCTGGGGAAGTGGCTGCTCTTCGGAGCCGGAATCAAAGTCTCAGCTGTATCACTGCCTTTTGCACCTGAACTGCTGAAGAATGCTTGTGAGTCACAGCATTTGGCCTGCTAGGAGAACTGTGTTCACCCATGTTTTAGAGAGTACATGTGCCATATCCCTCTTCTATGCTGCTTCTGCCTGGGGGTGGCTGACCGTGCAAGGGCTGAGACCACTGAAATGTGAGCCAAAATGCACATCTTCTTTAAGTTGGGGTGTCTGGAATTTTGACCTAATGACAAGAAAGTAACTAAAGTAAGTTCTCCAGTGGAGGTGAGGTTATCTATGGAAAGAATCGTAGCCTTCTTATGTATTTCTCTTGACTGACTGTTCTGGCTAAAGTTTAGAAAACTGCATTGAACAAGAATGATGAGAATGAGTACATTTATCTTGTTCCAGATTTTAGAAATGATTCTTTCTGTTGCACTCCATTTAATATGATGTTGGGAATGGGTTTGTCATAATGTTTTTTTTTTTTTTATCAGTTTGAAGTAAAGCTCTTATGTATCTGTTTTCTTCAGAACTTTTGATACAAATAGGTGCTGGATTTTGCCAGAGGCATTTTATATACCAACTGAATTGATCATATGATTTTCATTCCTTTTTTTGTGATTTTTGTTCTTTACATATTAGATTTGTCGATTTATTTCTGTGATATTATTGTTTTGCTTGCTTTTCTCTCATTGCTGGGACAAAATACCTGACATGAAAAAGGAAGTAAGGAAAGGTTTATTTAGCTCACAGTTAGTGGAAGTTTTATTCCATACTCAACTGGCTCCAAGACAGAGTGGAACATGGCAGAGGGCAGCAGTTCCTGGTGGTGGAAAACAGCAAGAGGAAGATCAGCAGCTGCTGCAGCCAGCTAGCCTCTTTCCCTTCCTTATATTGTATGCAAATTACCCACCGCAGAGTGGGTGTAGCACTCACACCCATAATCCCAGTATTGGATCATGAGCTAATCACAAACTCTAGAAGCTACCCTGGTGATTGCATGAGGCTTTGGGGAGACAACTAGATACAAACCATAACAACTGTTCTTGAACTACTGAGTTGAAGCCAACTTGATCTTGATGCATGATTTTCTCAATGAGTTGCTACTATTGGTTTTTACGTATCTTGTTCAAGATTTTTGCATCTATGTTCATTGAGGATATTGGCCTATGGTTTTCTATGGCTCCTTCAACAATGCATTATTCAATCTCCATGTGTTTATATGGTTTCTGTGATGTCTTTTACTGTTAAGTTCTGGTGTCCTGTTATGATCTGAGAAGATGCAAGAGATTATTTTAGTTCTATAATATATAAGCATACTTTATGGGCTAAGATGTGGTCTACATTAGAGGAAGTGTTATTCTGTTGTAGTTGAATGAAACACTCAGTAAGTATCTGTTAAGTCATTTCTTCAGTGGTTTCACTCTGATATTTCTTTATGGGTTTTTTGTTTTTTTGTTTTTGTTTTTTGTGTAGCTGTCCTGTTTGCTTGAGTAAGGTATTTCAACCATTTTTTTTAAATACCAGGAATCAAACTCAGGACCTTGCACTTGCCAAGTGAGCATGTATGCCACTGAGCTATCTCCTTGGCAAGTAGGGTATTTCAAACATACCATAATCCATCTGTTTGTGAGAATGGGATATTTAGGTTGTCTAAATTAAGACCATATTAATTTCTACCTGTCCTTTTATGTAGTTTTTGTTTTATAAAATTTGTATCCATGTTTACAGTTGTTATCTCTTTCTTTTGAATTGGTCCCCTTATCAGTATGTAGTGACCTTGTTTGTCTCTTCTGATCAATATTGGCTTGAGGTCTATTTTGAAATTAGTATATTTACTCCTGCTTACATTGGGTATCAAATTGAATGAAGTATTATTTTCTATTCATTTTTCAACTATGTCTTTTTTGTGGTTGAGGTATGTTTCTGACAGGTAGTAACACAAATTTAGATTTTTTTTTTTGATGAAATATTCTAGGCTTTGTCTTTTGATTGGGGAGTTAGAGCCATTTACATGGAACATTATTCTTGAAAGATATTTATTGATTCCTGTCTTGGCATTTTTTCAGTGCTGATTCCTTACTAATTTAAATTTGTTTAACTACTTCCCAGTTAGATATACTCTTTCTTTGATAATCTTTAGGAATAGTGTCCTCATTGTCTCTGTTTAGAATCCCCTGGAGTATTTTCTGAACTGCTATTTTCTATGGCTCATTTCAACAATGAATTATTTAATCTCCATGTGTTTGTATGGTTTCTGTGATTTCTTTTACTGTTAAGTTCTAGTGTCCTATTATGATTTGATAAGATGCAAGAGATTATTTTAGTTCTATAATATATAAGCATGCTTTATGAGCTAATATATGATCTACATTGGAGGAAGTGGTATTGGCTGATGAGAATGTGTATTCTACTGTTGAATGAAACACTGTAGATAATTGTTTTTTAGTGTTGACTAGGGCTTCTTGAAACAATTGCCTGTCATTCTTGTTTTTAGAATATCACTGACTTGTGATCTACTATATCCTTCTTGTCCTCAAATTCTGCTATTCTCTCTCCTGACTGGATGTGTCTAATGATATAGCTTTCAATTTCATTTTTCATATCCAGGATATTAAATAATTATTTTTATTCATAACCTTTCATTCGTATTGTGCATTAGTTCTTTAATTTAATTAGCTGTTTATGTATTCTTTAAGCTCATTAAATATCTTATTAATTAAATTCTTTTTCTGTTTATTTACAACCTCTTTTAGTTCATCTTACACATTTTAATATTTGTTTCATTTTTTAATCTCTTTGGACATTATAACCATTTGATATTTGAATTCTTTGCCTGAAACTTCACTCACTACAGTACATATGAAATAAGCTTTTTGTGAATTAACCATTTTTTGAAACATCTTGTTGCCTTGTGCTTTCATATTTCTAGTGATTTTGTGTTGATCTTTGCAAAGATCAGTTAGGGTAGAAAACTCTGTTTCAACTTGGAGACCTCTCTAGTTAGTGTGTGACTTCCTGTGATGTGACCCTGGCTCTAGTTGTGTTTTGGTGCTCACACACCTCTTCAGCATGTTACGATGAGTCAACGTGTTCCTTCCGTGCCATTCTGAGTGTACAGTGCCACCCGTGTGTCCATGCCACCCTCTGTGCTACAGGATGCAAACTTTCTGTCCACACCACACCTCTCTGAAGTGATGCTCCCATATGTGCCTGTGGGCTTTGCTGAAGCTTCATGAGCTGGACGACTGTTTAGGCTTCTAAGGCTTCCAGTATTTTTCATGTGAGTCTCCTACCCTTGCAAGTCACAGGGTAACAGAGACAGTGTAGCTCCTCTTGGGCCTCCAGAACAGAAGAGATGAAACTTGGTGATGTCCCAGCCTTGCTTTAAAATTTGAGACAGTTTCTCATTAAGTCATTGAATTCACCATCTTTTCCTTATGCCTTGCAGAATGCTCCGATTACAGACACGTGAGACCATGGCTCATAGTTGACTAATTTGGCAGTGTAATCAAGAGGAGAAAGAACAATCTCACACAGTTATTGTCCTTGAATGTTAAATATTTATGTTTTGCTTATAAATTCTGTTACAGACCAGCTTCCTGTAATTACAGCTCTCCTCTTCATCACTGGTAATGAGTCCCACTCGGCTCGACACAGCCCATGCACTGTGAGCTGTTGGTGAAGCAGATAGTCAGCATGATTTGCCTAGCAGTTGAATTTTGTCAAAAAAGCACCATTAAAATGCAGCCACATTTTATGATAAAATACTCCATGTGTTTTTTAGCAACCTAATGGGAAAAGCTTAAGAACTTTTGTAATTTGATATTGGGCTTTGGGGAAAGCACAAAAAGGATCAACTGCGAGCCCAGAGAGAGTGTGGAGGGTAAGGATGAATGTGCTCCCACTCAACTACACATCTTGTTGTGGAATAAAACTACAAACACTTATCCTAAAGCTTACTTGGGAAATGCAAAGAACAGGCACACTTTCCCTCTCAATTTGAGACTTACATGATTTCTTATTCTTTTATTCTTTTTAAAACCACATTTACATTCTGACATGTCAGCCATAATATATATCATTCCAAAGTTTCTGCCTCTGCAATTTAGAAACAGTGGTTGAAATCTAGAAATTGTGGTTGAAATTTAGAAATTGTGGTTGAAATGGAAAATTCTGTGCTCATCAAGGTGCCAAATCCTAACCATATTCTGAAATAACACAGAGATTAAGCTGCAAAGTGAAAACAGCACAAATGCAGTTACGTAAAAACTGGACACGGACTTCTGGAATCGTGCTGTGACTCTAAATATGATCCACTATGAATATCAGGGAGTGCTTATGGCTTACTCCTTAAGCACATGTCAGGCTTAGAAATGGGGGCACTTGGGCAGTAATACCAGTTGTGTATTTTCCATGATCATATTAGAAATAAAGTGAAGAAACTGACATTCACAAGATACTCACGAATGCTATTTTCACTATTTTTCCCATTAGACTCTCCCTAGAGCTAATAATAAGTAGACCAGATTACTAATTTAATACTCACTTTTTATTGCCCCTTTCTACTTATTGCTGGAAATACACCCAGGGAGTGAAATAGTCACAAGGCATCTGGCCAGATGGAATCAGGAGAACACAAGCCAAGACTGTGTTCATAAATTGGAGACTTTGCCAACTAATATGTTCCTTTTGAAACTCTCTCTCTCTCTCTCTCTCTCTCTATATATATATATATATATATATAACATATACGTATATATAAAGACATAACATCATATACTTGCACATATATATGTATATGTTGTGTGTATATAAACATATGTACATGTATGTATTTATTCCCAAATCTACACCAGACTAGGGTTACTAACAAAAGATTTCATCTTTTGTGTTGAGATTTGGTACATAATTATCTGTTCGCTTACATTTGTAATGCCATTGGTCAGCATTCACCTATGATTAAACTTCAGTATGATGCGTGTGGGGCCAGGGAGATGGCTCAGTGGAGTAAGCACTTCCCTAGCAAGCGCAAGGGCTTGAGTTCAATCCCCAGTTCTGCATTAAAAAAAAGTATGATGCATGTGTCAGTGTCTATATGATGTCATAAAAGGAGAGAATTTATAAAACACTTTGAATGTTTTCCATAATAGAGTCCATCATTGCCCCTGGATGAAAACATAAGTCCCTTGGTTTTCATGCATGCTTCTAGGAAGGCAGATATAGTTTAAAGGCTATATAGCTGTCTCGGTTACTTTTCCCTCATTGTTGGAGCAAAATACCTGACATTCAAAATTAAGGAAGTAAAGGTTTATTTAGCTCACAGTAGAGGTCCATAATCAGCTGACTCCAAGGTAGAGTGGCACGTGGCAGAGGGCAGCAGAAAACAACAAAACAGCAAGAGCAAGAAAGGAGGAGCAGAGGCAGCAGTGGCAGAGGCCGAGAAAGCCCCTCTGCCTTCCTTATATTGTCTTCAGGCCATCCACTGCAGGGCAGGTGTAGCACTCCCACTCATAATCCCAGCAGCACTTTCATCCATAATCCCAGTATTGGATCACAAATTAATCGCAAACTCTAGAAACCTGCCCCAGAGACTACATGAGGCTTTGGAGGGACAACCATACACAAACCATAACAGCTTTTACCAGGAGACATATTTGAAGAAAACTTGGAGAAATATTTACTACATGTTATGGAGTGGTAGGATATATTTGACACGTGACACAAGAATGGTAAACTAGCAAATTGAAAATTCAGACACGCATTAGTTTTTAGTTGGACATGGGCTAACAGTCAAGAGCCATTTCAGAACCTGAAAAAAAGGAGATCATGGGCAGAAAAATAGGGTGAAACTTTTCCTCACAATGACCCTTTTTCTTTACAACTCTTGTTCTATATGTTTTTAGAAAGTCTACTTAGACTTGAGCATCATGATTAATTCTATTCACTCAGCTCAATTTCATTCCGTTAAGACTAATACTAGGTCAGGAATGGGATGCTAAAATGAACATTTTGGGTCTTACTGTATTTGTTTTGTTTTGTTTTGAGACAGGGTCTTGCTATACTGTTTAGGCTGACTTGAGATCACTTTGTAGCCTATGCTGCCTTTGAACTCACAGCCATCTTTCTACCTCAGTCTCCTGAGTGCTGGGATTACAGGCTGCATTTGTTTTTAGGAGGATTTTATTTAAGAAGATTTATAATTCACATACTTTAGAAATGCTTGATATGCAAAGGGAGGCCTAGGATATATTTCTATTTAAAGTGGCAGAAAGTAAGTGCACTTTTGTTTTATACACGTTTTTCCTGTACATTTGTAGATAATTAGTTAAAGATTTGAAAGAAAGCATATAATTCCTTTGGCTGTGTATTTCAGTTGAATTATTAATCTGGTTGAGCAAACCTGGCAGCAAAGCATTACACCCCAAACAAGTCCTTTATTTTACTTGTTTGGAAGACTTGCCAGCGGTTGCGGTAGATCTTTTGTGAGGCAGTGCTGACAGGGTATGGAGCGAAGCACAGTTACGATGTTTAATTTAGTGAGGTCTGCATAGCTTGAGCAGGGAACTTGGTGCCTTGTCTTGTGCCCTGGAAAACGTGTGCCCTTACGCAGTAAGTCTTTCTGAGGATCCCCACCCAATCCTTAGTAGATGACAATCGGAGACAGCAGCAGAGTTCTCTGCACAGAGCTTTTTGCTGAGTTCTTTGAGGCCAGAAAAAGAGCTTCATTTGCTCGCTGTCTGTGGCTTTTGGTGGGATAGAAATTACCTTTATAATGTGTGTGCGTTAGAAAACCAAAGAATAAAATGCGGGCCTGGCTCAGGAGAAACAATGCATGACTGAGGATTTGATGACGAATGTTTCTACCATGTTATTGCTATGTTACATGCAACAGAAAAGAGCAGTAAGATATGCCTCTACATCTAGAGTATTTTTAAAAAATGATTCTTAGAACAGCATGAGTATTTAGTGTCTGTACTGATATTATCAATGAATTTACTTAATCATTAATGTAGACCCAATGGTGCAGGAATAGCACTTCAATGTTTAAAGTTACTATACTGGAAAAAATATAACTGCATTAAAAAGTAACCTGGTTCTTAATTTGTTTCTCAAGCTATAAAGCTTTAAAAAGTTTAATAATTCAACCAGATTGTCCATTGTTTAGATTAAAGGATTTAATTTTTCTCTATAATATACAATAACTAAATACAGTGTCTGATACATAGTAGAGAGTAATTAATGCTTAAGGAATGCAGAAATGCAGTTCGCTATTATTGTCTTCCCCAAATAATCCTATTTGTTATCAAATTTTCCATGAAGGTGTGTTAATTTTGTCAGAGGGATGATATTCCAGAAACAGGAATGCTCAGACATATGCTTACGTTGGTGTGTGAATAAATGCTTAGACAACAGAGAGCGAACTAATGTCTGTGAGGTACTGCGTGGGTCAGTGTATCAGCTTTTAGATCCATTTCCTTCAATTGCTCTTCCTACCCTCTCAGTGCCCACATACAAGGGTTATCATTCCATTTTACAGATGGAGGAGTCAAGACTCATGAAAGCAGCAGTAGGCAACGGCTCCAAAGCCCACAGGTTACAAAAGCTTCCTTCCCCTGATAGTGTGTGTCCACCATGCATTCACAGGTATACTGCGTGTGCTCAGGTATACACAGGTGCTCAGCCTTTTTGCATAAAGTCGCTGATGGAATTTATGGCAGCAATGAAAGAAACCACAGCAGCTCTGGAGTATCCTCTTGAGTTTCCTCTAACCCTCTACCTCCTGGTCATGACGAGTCACATGTCTTACCCAGTCTCAGTAGGAGGAAATCTCCCCTCTAGGGGAAACATTACAATTAATAAGGATGGATTTGATGTCAAGGAACCATGCATGGATTTATAATCTTTCTGGAGCTGAATGCCTCAAAATGCTGGGAAACATCTGCATATTGTTTAGTAAGAATATAACCTATCTTGCTAGTAACAAGAGCTGGCTTGATCGTATACCTGTGACTCCTAGTAAAACTTAAGGATTTCTGTATAGAAATGCAAAGGTTGTGCATCCCACTGGAGATAAATGATGTGGCAGTCTAAGGATTTTATTAATCTTGGCTTTATTTTCTTTTAGTTTTGATTCAAACTGTCTGTTTTTCTGCAATTGTGCTATGCAAAGTAAGATTTTAGTTTCAGCCTGTTCAAGGATTGAAACAAGTTATGAGCTTCTGTTGTGCTTGCCAAATAGCCTCTTTCTGCTTTTCATTTGCCAAATAGGGATTATCATAATGCTGCTAAGTTCCAGGATTAAATATTAGTAGTACTGAAAACAGTACACTTAGTACAATGCTTGGTATGAGAAAGCATTTAAAAATGTTACTTAAGGTTATAGCCTCAATAAGTCAATTCTCAATAAATGTATTCTTATTTATTTATTTATATTTATATTTATTTTTTATATGTCTTTTGGGCAGGGGCAACAGGGTCTCACTATGTAGATCAGGCGTGTAGTGATCCTTCTGTTTTTAGCTTCCCAAGTGCTGGGGTTACAGGAATGTGCCACCATGCACAGTCTCAAATGCTGTCTCAGTGCACCCCAGGGAAGGGCCGACACAGCACACCTGGGATTATACTCCAATTCCTGTGCCTGTCTAAGCAGGTAATTTAGTCTGCTGAGCTATCTGGCTGGCCCAATAATTTTTTTTTTTTTTTTTTTTGGTGCAGGGTCTCACTATGCAGCTCGGACTCTAGTGATCCTCTTGTTTTTTGCCTCCCTAGCTCTGGGATTATAGATGAGGACCACCACACCCAGACTCCATTGCCTGCTTAGCATTCCTGGGGGCAGGGCCAGCGAGGCATGCAGTGCCAGGGATCCAACACTAATAAATACAATCTTGTTGCATTAGAAATACATGACACAGTATTTATTTAACTTGAAATCTAAAAATATCATTTCATCATATCTGACGGTCCTTTTTTTTGACAAATGTTGAGTTGGTAATCTGAACAAAATATGTAGAATTGTAAATAGAGATAAAATGTCAGAGATTTTTTCAGAAACAATATGCACCTCAGAAGTGGTTAAATCAAATCCTCATAGGAACATTGAGTATTTGGGTACATATCTGAGAAGTACAGGTTCACAAGGATATTTCTTTGATCTTTTCACATATATAGTTTATATAATTTTAACATTGTCCTTAGAAAAAAAATAGCCAAATCTCATCTGGTTTTGCCAATAAATTTACACAACAAAGTAATGGCTCAACATTTATTTCTCAAGATGTTTCTTTTATTCACTCTCAATGGCTGGATTCTCAAGGAGTCCAGATTGGATGTGTCATTCTTTCCAGTTCTAAAAACTGGTACAATGATGAAAAATTACTCTTCTGTTGGTCTCTGTATATCCAGCCCCATGGCTAAGATTTATGACACTGGCCTTGTCTAAGTGCTTGTGTGGACCTCAGACTCTCCTCCCTCATGGGTCCACTGGAGCCAAAACTTCAGTAAATGCTTTCTTTTCTACAAAATAACACATAGCAGATTTTATCAGGTTTTTTTTTTTCTCTTTTTCTGCGGGACTATGTAGAATCAATGACTTAGCCAAGAGTTTTCTCATAGCAACAGCAAAAACAAATTCAGGAGAAAAATTAACATTTGGTAGTAAGTCATTTTTTAAGCTAACAGCCTTAATTCTCTATGAGTTTACAGAAGGTCATGGGCTGAAGTGTAAGTGAAGCCAAAGGGGCCAGTGCATAGTCCAAACCCTATTAGTGCTCAGAGTTCAGTAACTGTCGACTCATGCCCTTGTGGTCTTATTTCCATGCAAGTACAAACAAGCAAAATGCTCCAGACTTTGGCACCCCATTCTTTGCTTTCAGGTATACCTACGTGAATAAAATCCCAGAGAACAGGATCCTTACCCAAGTCTATTTTTGTGTATGGTACCAAATATTATGAAGTTATCACCATTGCTTTTCCTGTTGCTTTAAAATATTTTGAGGCTTGAAAAATGACTTCTTGTTTCAGTATTTGTGGGCTTGATTTTGGATTAACATTCTTTCTGATAAGAACTAAACAGCTTAAATATGTTATTTTAAAACCCTTCTACAATGCTAGGAAGAGCTAATAACACAGTAAGGACACAAACGAAAAGGAAGATAGAAATCTCAAGTGGTAACAAAAGCCAACCTGAAAGCTCATTTTTGTCCTGGAGGATTTGCAACTGCAGCAAATTTAAACTTAGATTTTGAAAGTGTCTTTATGACAATGACAAAAGTTAAAGCCCTGTTTCTACTTGACATGGAAAGTGCACAGAAGACTGTCTCTAAAATAAGTCGAAAAAAAAAGGGTATACAGATGAATGTCCATTTTATATCTTTGTACTCAAAGTGTTTAGGAT
>NDGN011429076.1:0-13123 GCA_002564285.1 Tympanoctomys barrerae | reverse complement strand
ATCTCCTGATTAATAATTTTGGAAGTGGATGCACAATCCTCGGGTTCAGGTTCCTTTGCTCATGTCAGTGGTGGTGCATCCATGCCACACCTGTCATAGCAGGCATGCACATCCTTCTCTGCTGCTGTGTGCACCAAGTCTCCCCAGCAGCCAAGCACCATATCAGCAGGTACAATTGCACCACTGACACATTGCAATAAATAAATGGGATTGGGATTGCAATTTGCACACTTGGCCTCTAAAAGTTTCCCATCACTGCTCTGGGCCAACATTCCCTGTAGGTCTATGGCTTTGGTAAGATATTTAACATCTATGAACTTTGTTTTCTTCATGTATAGATTGTAGGAATAAAGATAAAGAGAACATTTAGTGATTAGTGGTGACTGGGTACGCATTGTAATATGCACAAATATATAAAACATATTGCTAAAATGGAAAGCCTTCATAAAATTTTAAGTTCAGAATGCAGTAAATTGTTAATAATTCAGTGCTTGAAAGAATCCCATGAAAACTACTATCTTGAAAGAGCCTTGTTAGAGATGACAAAAGTGTGGCTCTGAGAACATTTTTCTAAATGGAAAGATGATGAGTGAGAAGTTGCATGAGACTGTGAGTGGTAGAGTAGCTGATAGCTGCCTATTTTCTGCTTTGATTTTTGTAAACTGCAAAACTAGGGCCAGGTAAAGTCAATGGCATCTTAACACTGAATAGCTAGTCAGTTAATGGGTAGATTGGAATTAGCAGCTGGCTAAGGCAGCCCACAGCTCTGGCTTACTCCTTGTTTTGTGGGAGGCCACTGAGGGCAATGGAGTGAGCACTCTCACAAGCTCACAGTCTGTGTAGGAACCCTGTGCTCCATGCACTAGATGAAGAAAGTTCAGGGTTCCTTTGCAAGCAGAGATACAATAAGGCTAGTATTGGATTCAACAGTCATTGGTTGAAATTTGGTCTAAAAAACCTCTGGGTTTCTTTCCCCATTGTAGAAATTATAGTGAGGCCCAAGGACTCATTTTAGTTCCCTTTCCTTCCTGAAATCAAAACCCTCCCTCTGTAGTACTTATTATCTGATGCACAGCATTGTGTTTTATGAGTTTATTGTCCTTTATCTTCTGTATCAGTCTCTTTACTCCAGGCCAACCTTACCTGATAGGTAAAAGGGGTATTATATTAGTGTAGCATTATTTGAGGATGACATGATACTTTACATAGAAGATGGTAAAAATTCCACCAAAAGATGTCTAGATTTAATAATCAAATTCAGCTGCATAGCTGTATCCAAAGTTGACACCAAAAATCAATAAACTTCCTGTACATGAATGACAAAATTATTGAGAGAAAAATTAAGGAAACTTCACCTTTCACAATAGCATACAAACAAAAAAATATCTAGGAATAAATCTCACAAAAAAGATAAATAACCTTTACATTGAAAACTATAATACTCTGACAAAGAAGACTAAAGAGGATATCAGAAAACAGAAATGTACCCTTGCTACTGGGTCGGAAGAATCAACACATAAATATGGCCATACTCCCAAAACTGTTACACAAATTTAATGTAATCTCAATCAAAATACCATTGGCATGTGTCACAGGACTAGAGAATACATTTCTAAAATTCATTTGGAATCAGAAGAGACTTAGAATAGCAAAAACAATTCTGGACAATAAAGTCAAAGCAGTCAAGGCACCACAATCCTTAACTTTAAATTATACTATAGAACTACTGTGATTAAAATAGCATGGTGCTTGAAAAAAATAAAGTAAAATGAAATAAAAGACCTGAAGATCAATGGAACAGAGCAGAAAACATAGAACCAACTTCAAACACATTCAACTACATTAGCTTTGACAAAGGGGCCAAACATGTTCACTTGAAGAATGACAGTGCCCTTCATAAATGGTGCTAAAAAGAAACTGGCTTTCCATATGCCAAAGAATAAAATAAGACCCATGTCTATCTCTATACACTAAAGTAAAATCAAAATTAATCAAATACCTAAATATTAAAACAGAAACATTAAATCTACTAGAATAGAGAAAGGTAAAACTCTTGAAGACATAGGTGTAGGCAAAAGACTTCATAAACAAAACCCTAATTCCATTGGAAATACTATAAAGAATCAACAACCGAGATCTCTTCTTATTTATTTGTTCATTTATTATTTTTTTGTGACTGGCTCAACCCACCCTGGGGGCAGGGCTGGTGCAGCATGTGGTGCTAGGGATTGAACTGTGGTCCCTGCACACTTACCTAAGCTTGCCTAAGCAAGCACTTTAGACCATTGAGCCATCTTTCTGGCCCCTGGGATCTCATCTTATTAAAAAGATTTTGCACAAGAAAAGAAAGTACCAACAAAATGAAAACATAACCCACAAAGTTGGAAAAAAATGTAACCAGCTGTTCCTCAAAGGACTAATATCTAGAACACATAAAGAACTGAAAAAATTAGACCACCAAAATTTAAAAACCCAATCCAGAATGGGCATCTGAGATACACACTTCTCAGATATGTCAAACAAACACATGAAAAACTTCAGCATCACCAGTCATTGAACAAATGTAACTAAAAGCAATGCTGAGATTTCATCTCATTACAGAAAAAAGGGTTACCATAAAGAAGTAACAAATGCTGATAGGGTTGTGGGGGGAAAGGAACCCTTCTGTACTGTTGCTGAGAGTATAGACTGGAGTAGCCACTGTGGAAATCTGTATGGATATTCCTCAGAAAACTAGAATTAGAGGTCTAATTTGACCCAGCTATTTCGCTTCTTGATATGTTCCCAAAAGAATAAAAAACATCATACCACAGTGGTATATGTGTACCCATATTTATAGCTGCACAAATTGCAATAGCTAGAGCTTGGAAACAGCTCAAATGACTATCAACTGAGGAATGGATTAAAAAACATGTGGTCTTTTTATACAATGGAGTGCTACTCAGCCATAAAGAAAGATAACTCAAGGCTTTTATAGGTAAATGGATGCTACTTGAGACCATACTTACAAGTGAAATAAGTCAGGATTGCCTGTGTGAACATCTATTGTCTTCCTAGTGTAAGAAACTGAAAGTGTAAATAAGAGCCAAAATGTAAAATAGATATTGTGCAATGGGAAGAAATTGTTCAAAAGTACAGAGCAACTAGGAAAGGGGAGGAAGAAAGAAAGGAAAAAGAAAAAACGACAAAAGAAGGATAAAATGGAAATAAAGCTTTGTGAATAGGTAGGGGAAGAGGAGTTGACATGAGAGGAGGGGAATGGGGAAAACATGAATCAAGTTATGTCACATACATATACAAATTTCCTACAATGAATATGATCATTATGTGTAGCTAAATTGGACCAATAAACAATAGGAAATGAAACACTGCCAAAACGTTTGTTGCCAGGAGCAGGAATATATCATTTAAATACTTATTCTTTGTTGCCTTGGGACACCAGGGTTTAATCTTACTCCTGATGACAAGCAGCTTTGCTTGATCTCTAGAAATGAATAGTCTAGTCTATTCTCTCAGACATTCTTTTTCTACAAAACTCCTGGCAGAGCCCAAGTTATGACCTTTTTACCATGTTTGTCAAAAGAAAACCTCAGAAGAAGAGATAGGTGGTCTTTGGCCAATCTCTCTGAACATCAATTCTCCATAAAGTGGACAAAACATACTTTTTTTTTCTGATTTACAGAAAATCATAAATAACATAAGACAGCACACAAGCTTCATGTTGTTTCATAAAGGATAGCAGTTACTACCACGGCCTCACGTCCTGCTCACAGAGAGCTGCACTGAGAAGGACCCCGGGAGCCAATAACAACACAGCTTGACTCTTCTGCGGAAATGCTGCCATGTGGACTAGGCAGGATGCTCCTGGCATAGGCTAAAAGAAACACATAGAGACTCCCTCAAAACATTGCCTGGCAAGAGGGGCCGCTGAGTCAGGAGTGACATCCGCACATGTGATATTTGAGGAATCAAAACTGAGGTACGTGGAGGGGAGAAATTTTCTTGTGAGTCTCAACCTTTCTATCTGTATTTGACATTTCTCTGTAAGGAAATGAAGTGTTTCTTCTAAGTAAATTACAGCACTGAGGGAGGTGGTCATTAAAGATTTCTGCTTTCAGAATTCTCTTTCCCCCACATAGTACTTAATTTTGTAGCTTCAAGTTGGTGTGGTCTCTTGAAGCAAAAGCAGGTGCTTTTGAGAGGTGATGCAAATTTGGAATTAATGGCATGCAGAGATCTATTCTGCATCTCAAAACAGGCTATGAATCTAAACCCTTTTTCTGTGGCTGTGCCTCTTAAGCGCTAGAATCATAAAACACAGGATGGGGCAGAACAATTGTGTGATTGTTTTTCACATCCTCAAAGAGGATTTCGGAGTACCATAAGCTGCTAATGAATTTCAGGAGACAGGTGCAAGATACGCAATTACTTTTCCATTTCCACCCCTTTTCATCATCTGAGAGCACTTACAGATTATTCACCAATTTCTGTGGCAGGAGCTTTTTGTAAAGGAATATTCCATCCAAATACAGCTATTAGACATTGTTCAAGATGTCTCTAATTGGGAGGAAAAATAACAAAAACAGCAAAAAATGACAATTTCTCAAATTGAAAGAAATTCAAGTTGGTCTCATTAAAGTATTTAAATGGTCACTTTTACGTCATTTTACTTAGGTGTCTTGTTACCAGGACTCACATTTCAGACCCTGTATGCTCTTTATCCAAGGAAATCAAATCTGTGTTTCTCCCCAAGGTCTGCTTCAGCGTGCTTCCTTGTTACTGGAGTGTTTACACCTGCCCTCTACCCTTTGTCATCCTCACCACAGTCTTTCTGAGTTTCAGCTGCCTGGGCATCCAGTTTAGGCCTTCATAACCAATACCACTCTAGTTTGGGACTCGATCCTGGGGGGATCTTACCACTCTGAAAAGAGAATCTTATG
This sequence comes from Tympanoctomys barrerae, assembly GCA_002564285.1. Taxonomy (NCBI): domain Eukaryota; kingdom Metazoa; phylum Chordata; class Mammalia; order Rodentia; family Octodontidae; genus Tympanoctomys; species Tympanoctomys barrerae. The sequence continues at coordinate 8,183 of NDGN011429076.1, read as the reverse complement.
TCATGTAGCTGCAGTAGAGGGTACCTTGATGAAGATAGAGATGATGGTTTGTTTGCGGGTTACCTTTTCCTCTTCCACCGTCTTCTCTATCATCAGTAGCTTCTTGTTTTAACATTGCTTGAATTATGGTCACAGACTATGGAAGTGCATGTTGTTGTGCATCTAGAATTATGTCTAACGCCAAAGCAAAGGCTCAAATCTCCATAAATCCATCTTATAAGATCCGGAGGGTTTCCAGAGTTTAAAATGGTCCTTCTGCCTTCATAAATCTTGTAAGGAAGACTCAGAATCAGCTCCATGAATGGAACAATCATTCCTGATGTTATGGTTTATGTCTAGTTGTCCCCCCAATACCTCATGCAGTCATGGGGAAGCTTCTAGAGATTTTGATTAATTAATCCAATGTTGGGATTATGGGTATGGGTGCTATGCCTCTCGGGGTGAATAGCCTGAGTGCAATATAAGAAAGGGAAAGAGGCTTGCAGGCTGCCACAGCCACTAATACTCCTTTTTTGCTTTTTGCTGTTTTCTGCCACCATGAACAGCTGCCTTCTGCCATGTGCCGCTCTGCTTTGGAGCCAGCTGAGTATGAACTAAAACCCCCCACTAACTGGGAGCTAAGTAAACCTTTCCTCCCTTAATTTTGAGTGTTGGGTATTTTGTCCTAGCTGTGAAAGAAAAGTAACTGAGACACCTGCACATCACCCAGTCATGATAACAAGAGGACTGGCCAAGGAGAATATGTCAGAATTAGGAGACACAGTGGACTTCCAGGAAAGCTCTGTTGTGCCCCCCCTAGGGAAGCAGCAGGCAGGGCTTCAGGGAAGAAAGGTTTCAAGAGTCACCAGTCTAAGGGGAGAGGGGTGTCTGCTCTGTCATAACATAATCAGGTGACTGCATCACTAGCAGGATCACCAATCTGTTCCAGGACACCTACCATAGAGGAGGAGAATTGGAGAGCAGTTGTAGAGGTGAGGAAAGAGTTAAAGTCCTAGCAACCTGTGTGCCTCCACTCAGCAGTGTGGAGAACCACTGCTCTTCTTGAAGGAAGAGCAATTGTCTCCATTTTGGCTGAACCTAATATGAACACAGCTGGCTAGGACTTTTTCTTATGGCTTTAAGTAATGCATATCTGTCCAGCCAAGCTGCTGATGGTAATCTTTGAAGAAGGCAGGCAGTATTTCCTCCGACCTCCCCCTGTTCCCTGGTGTGAGCTGGGTTAAGACAAGATGAATAACCAATGCTCCATGCTTCTTCTGGGATGAAGCTTTGAGATAGAGGCTATGACATCCCAGGGTTTAAATGGTTACACATCAGCACTGAAGTACCAACCATAAAACATTAGACATTATCTCAGTTGTGTTATGAAGATTACTCTTTCTGCAGATCCTTCTCTCTGCATTACAGAGATGATTTGGGGCTTCCTACCTCACCTAGCACACAGTACTCACCTGTTTCCCACCATTCCCAGTCACTCATCCTCAAGCCACACCTTCTTCATAAATTAATAAAACCCAGGTTTGGCCCTGGGTTGAGACCTTTGTTCTGGTTAGTCATCATTCTAGCTGGATTTAGGACCTCTTGGCTTCCAATAGTTACAAATACGCCTTAGCGTCTTTATTCTCACCATAGGTTGCACTAGAAGTGGTAGATGGGAAGAATTAACTCACCTGAATTTCAGTAATTGTTCTTGGGATCACAGATATAAAATTCCTGGGCTATAACAATGACCCAGAAGGGGTCTCTATAAGCAGAACAAGAAGATGTGAATAGCTTTAGATCAAACAGAGCCAACCAAAGCTAGTTGAGCTTGCTCATGTTCCCTTTAAAGAGAGCAACTTAAGGGACAGGAGTAGCTCTTCAGTGGTTGGAAGACACTAGGATAGGAGCTGGAAGGTGTCAGTGAGCAAGGATGTCACTTCAGAGTCTTTTCACTAGAAAACATGTATCGAGCAGAGCCTACTTGTGTTCTCCACAGAATGTCCATATTTGGCTTAGGAGACAGGGAACTCATGGGCATCTCTTCTTCAGAAACCCCAGTGATGGCTTAGAGCTGATAAAAGAAGAAGCACATTTATCCAGGAGAAAACACAACTTTTACACAGAGGTTCTGATTTCTCCTCCTGGACTTGCATCGCAGGGAAAGAGCTTAGAAGAGGAAAGAAAGGTGTAGGAGGAGCATGTCTTGTCCCTGTACCCCAAACACGCCTTAGCAGTCCTCACACAAGCATGTACTGGACTTTGATGCTGTAGATGGAAAAGGATGAATATTAAATATTGAAACCTGCTTATTCAGTTTTGGAAGTATTAATTTCTTTTGTTTCATTCCTTTAGCTGGTTGAAAAACCAAACCATGTCATTGCTATTTACTAGGGCACTCTTCACTTTATTCTTCAGTCCTATTACTATCATTGTAGTTTATACACCACTGGGAGACATTCCATAGGATCTTATACATGGGATCCCATGTTGTTACATTCCTTCTGGAACATTCTCTTCCTGAGTACAATGTGAGCTTATCAGTGCAGATCGATGAGTTTCATCTCTGGCTAAGTACTTGTTTTCACTTAGGATAAAGCACAGATGTGTAGGCTGGTCTCCAAGGTGCCAAGGGACAAGGATGCTACCTGTTCCTCTGCTCCCACTTTGGAAAACTGCTTTCCCTGTCCATACCCTCATCAAACTGCTTTCCTGACTGTTATGGTTTGTGTCTAGTTGTCCCCACAAAGCCTCGTGCAGTCATGGGGCAGACGTTTAGAGTTTGCCATTAATGCATGATCCACTGGGATTAGAGGTATAAGTGCTGCTGGGATTATGGGTGTGAGTACAGCACCCAGCCTGGGGCTGATAGCCTGAATGCAACAGAAGGGAGACAGACTTGCTCTCTGTTGCCATTGTTGCGGCCACTCCTCTCTTTTGCGCTCTCTGCTCTTTGCTGCCACCATGAAAGGATGCCCTCTGCCATGTGCCAATCTGCCTTGGAGCCAGCTGAGTATGGACTAAAACCTCCATTAACTATGAGCTAAATAAACTTTTCCTTCCTTAATTTGGGGTATCAGGTATTTTGTCCCAGCAATGAGAGAAGAGTAACTGAGACACTGACATTGACTCAAGGTGTCATTTTTTCTCTGGAAGCCAGGCTCTGGGCAGATAGATGAAAATACTCTTTTCCTTACACTTTGCTTAGACAGTCTCTTTCCGTCTTTCAACTTAGACAATCCTTGCTCAGGTGAGTGCTGACTCACTGTGGGTTGGCTAAGTGGGCTTTCTGTTTATGTCATGGCAACTATGCTGCTCCTGTAATACCTTACCAAAGTGAAACTGCTTTTCTTATGTTTATGGGGGCCCACCTAAAATCCAAAACCTTTTGAGAGAGGCACTATTTATCACAGACAACACCTTATCCCCATCACTTAGAACTATGGCCACAGCTCAATAGGGTTCAATGTTTGCTGAATAGTGCTCCTCCTTTTCTCTCTGTCTTTTCTCCCTCTTTTTCTTTTATCAGTTCTCTTGAAAATTACAGAAAACATCGAAAGTTCCTCACACACTGTTTAGTACTCAGTCTTCTATGGTAACCACTCTGATGTTTAAGTTTCTGCCTACAAATGTGGGCAAGGATGATGGGACCACTTTGAAGAGATTCCATGGGGAGAAAGGTTTTCTTTCTTAAATTTATTTATTTATTTGTAAAAGGTCTTGCTATGCAGTTAGATTTGTAGTGATCCTCCTGTCTCAGCCTCCCTAGCACTGGGATTACAAGTGTGCACTACCATATCCAGTTTTAGTGGCTAGGGCAGCATGGCCTGCATTATCCGGGATTGAACCCTGATCCTTGTGCTTGCCAGGCAGGTGCTTAGACTGCTTGGCTATCTCACCAGCCCGAATTTTTTTTTTAAATTTTATGTATTTATTGATTTGTTTGTTTGTTTGTTTTAGTACAGAGGACTGGACTTATGACCTTGCACTTGCCAGGCACTGCTTATGCCCCTGAGCTATCTCCCCAGCCCAATTTTAAGAATTTATTACAGGATCCAAAGGGAGGTTGTGAGGGGACAGAGAGAGAGAGAGAGAGAGAGAGAGAGAGAGAGAGAGAGAGAGTTGAAGGAAGGAAGGCAGGAAGAAAGGGAGACAGGGAAGGACAGGGAAAAAAGAACAACAACAACCAAAAAAAAAACCCAGCTGAAACAAAACTGCTAAAACTAACTCTTGAGTCTCTATGAAAAAAAAATTCATCCATTCAACCATCTACTCATCTACCAAATACTGTCACAGGCAAAGCATTGTACTAGGCATTGAAAACCAGTGGTGAGTAGAATAGGTATGATCCTTTCCCTAATGGGAAAAATAAGAATCGCCTAGGTGTAGGAGCGTGGGTGCTAAGTGTGTGTGTGTGTGTGTGTGTGTGTGTGTGTGTGTGATGTGTTTATTAGATCTATGCATTGCTTATGTGTTGGGGTGGCAGTGGGTGGGTAAGGGGGTATCATGTGTTAGAAGTTAGAACTGCTTGACTGAATGACTCACTGAGGAAACCATAAGCCTGCCTTCGTTAGAACTGACGAACAGCGAGCTACGTGGCTTAAAATGCACAAAAGGCAGATCATGACAAGCTTTAGTCACAAGAAGCAATTATCTTCAGAACAATGGGCAGTTTGGGAAGGATTTGAATAAGGCCAGGTATTTATCAAGATCCCTCTGGGTGCTGCGTAAAGATTCAAGGGAGGGACGGAGAGGAAGCAGTGAAGGTGAGCTGTGGAGGGTCATGTAATCGAGTTTCTAATTTTTCCCCATCACACATCTTGTCTTCCACATATCTCTCAAATCAATATCCAGGAATGTGCTGCGTTGTAAGCCATGTCTGCACACCTGTTAGAAAGCCCCAATTTAATCCTACCTCAGGTGCTCATAGTTCCTCTTTTAAGACCTTGATATATATGTAAATAATGTCAGTGATAATGAGGACCTTTGGCTCAATTGCCACTATGCCTCTCCACTTCCAATTAGCCTCCCACTACTTCTCTCCCTGCCTGACATTTTTATTGTGGCTTACAGATAACTCAGGGCTCCTAGATAATTGTGACTTGGGGTCACTTTTCCTCCCTCCTTTATACTGTGAGCTGGCCTGCTTGTGTCCTCCCCTGGGGCTCTGCTCCAAGAAGACTTCAGTAGATAAAACAATGTTAAACCCAGCTGCTTCACTAATGTGTATATCAATACTGTATTATCCCACCAGAATAACAGCATGCAGGCATCAAGGAGGTCATTAGTGGGGCATTATACTGGAGGGATTTTCTGACAAGTGAATGAAGAAAACCAGAGAAAAACTGGGAGTTAGTAAAGGGACACCGATGGAGCCCCTGAATAATCTTGCCACCATCTCAGTACTTTGCCAAGTGGATCAAAATGATACTTAATTTTCACCAAAAGGAAATAAAGCTATATGGAGTCATACATAACAGCACTTTGTAGTAAAAGAGTTTGTTTCATGTATCCATACCCATAGTTAATGACAAAATGATAAAAATAAAGATACAGACCAAAAGCCCACTCAGGTTGTGCCGTCACCAGCCAAGAAGGGTGTGTTGAGTGGCATGGGATTCAGCTAGTCTTTCTTCAAGTCCCTCAATCCAAAGACTGGCGTGTGAGTTGTCCACACCATTCCAACTTGTGTTTATCACGGCTTGCTTTCCATGGTACTCTGAGACGAGTCAATCTCCAGCAGAGGGGTGGTACAACGCCCACCCACATCTGGGTAGAGCCCTTCTCAGTGTCTACTGCACTCAGTAGTAAGGCTCGGCAGCCTGCCAATAAGCTAGCCCTGTCTCAGCATGCAGGGTGGAGGTCTAGCTCATGTTCTAGTTCTGCTGCTCATAGCCGAGCCCCACCAGGTGGGCACAAGGTCCTAGAAGAGCCAGCTTGGTGTCCTGGTTTGATCTATTCCATTGTGTGGGTGATTTGCCTGCCTCATGGCTGGAGGAGACAGTAGCTCAGATGGGTGCGCAGCCCATGAGCCCTGCCTTTTGACCTGGGAGGAGGACAGCATTTTGTATTTGTTCCACTTTTGTTACATTTGTTTGTTTGTATCTTAGGGGAGGGTCTACAGGGTGTTCAGGGTCTCACTACTAGATCAGACTTGTAGTGATTCTCCTGTTTACAGCCTCCCAAGAGCTGGGATTATAGATGGGCACCACCACGCCCAATCTCAACTGCTGTCTCAGCACGCCCTAGGGGTGAAGCCCTGGCTGTGCACCTGCTTGCGGGTGCTTTAATCAGCTGAGCTTTTTGGGCTGGCCCTTCAAAAGTTGAGAAGGATTTTTTTTTTTTTTTTTTCTGTTTCAGGCTATCTTAAGGGCAGGTCTGGTGAGGTAGGTAAACCTGGGGATTGAACCGTGCTATCCTGTGTCTGACTGCATTTGCATGGGCAGGTGCTTAAAGAAATGTGCTAATTGGCAGGCCCCCAAAGAGTGATGAATTTATTTCTTATTTAATTTAATTTATTTTTTTGGTGGTACCAGGGATCAAACTCAAGACTTTGCACTTGGTGGGCAAGCATTTTTTCCACTGAACTATCTCCCTGACCCCACTTTGCTTACTTTTTAAGGAATATAAAATGGGGGGGGGAAACCAAAAACATTAGAAATAATGCACAATTTCATTAAATAAGATAATAGGAATTCGACAATGGTTTTTGTACTGCATAGTATTGTTTAGGTTACCAGATATAAACCTGCAGAATTGTTTTTTAAAAGTTATAAGAAATTAAAAAGAGGACATAAAATAAAATTTTAAGCATTGACCACTCCTTTCAATAGACCTGCAGAAATCAGTACAATCATAATCACTATTTTGCATAACCATATTATCCTTTCTTTCTTTACTGCTTTTCTTCATCCTAGTTTTCCCTTCCCGTTGAATAGATTCTCTTTAACAGCATCTGTTATATCCTTCACGTTCTATTTACTCTTTCAGGTTCTCACACTAGCAAGACAATACCATGTTTGCACATGTGAGTTGGATTTATTTCACTTACCAGTAAAGTCCCTCGAATACATGTCTTTGAAAAAGGGAATGAGTCTTAATAGAGATTGTGTTGGGCTGTCGTAACAATGCCCCATGGATTAGGGGCTTATCATGGATTGTGTGTATTTGTCCCCACAAAACCTCATACAGTCATTAAGGCACAGTTTTGTAGTTTGTGATTAATTCATGATCCAAGGCTGGGATTATGTGTCTGAGTACTGCTGGGATTATGGGTGTGAGTGCTACACCCAGCCTGGGGCAGATAGCCTGAATGTAGCACAAAGGAGACAGACTTGCTTTCTGTAGCTATTGTTGCTGCTATTCCTCCATTTTGCTCTTGCTCTTTGCCGCCACCATGGATGGTTACTCTTTGTCATGGGCCAATTTGCCTTGGAGCCAGTTGAGTATGGACTGAAACCTTCAGTAGCTTGAGCTAAATAAACCTTTCCTTCTTTCATTTTGAGTGCCGAGTATTTGTCCCGGCAGTGGGAGAAGGGTAAGTGAGACAGGGCTTTAACAAAGAAATTTACTGTCCCCCTTGTGAAACTAGAAATTGAAGACCCAGGTATAGGTAAGGATGATTCCTTCTGAAAGTCAACAGCGGCTTACAGATATCCTTCTTCTTCCTCTCTTTAATTCTGCTCACTGCACTTATCTGTGTCCAAATTTTCTCTGCCCATGAGAATACCAGTGGTGATGAAATAGGGCCCAGCCTAACCCAATAAGATTATTTTAATTAAACGACCTCTGTGAAGAACCTATCTTGAAATTCCACCATATTGTGACATCAGTATCAACCTTTTTGGTAGGATGACCCAATTCAGCACGTCATTAACCACTGCCACAGATGGATTCATAAATTGGTGAGTATTAGTGACAGAATGGGCCTTAGGTTGCAGTCATTGCCTTTTATTTTATGAATCTCAGCTCAGACTCGCAGTGATACTCCTGTCTCAGTCTCCTCAGTGCTAGGATTACAGGCATGCACCACCATGCCTGGTTTTGGTGGCTGGCTGGGTAAACCTGGGGAGGGGCCAACATGGCATGTGGTACCGGGGATCCAACCCAGGTCCTTGCACTTGCTAGACAGATGCTTAGGCCACTGAGCATTTCCCTGGCCCCCTCTTTAAACAACATTGACCAATGATACACTGACAAAACTC
>NDGN011429070.1:0-17184 GCA_002564285.1 Tympanoctomys barrerae | reverse complement strand
TGTAATCTCAGCACTTGGGAGGCTGTAAACAGGAGAATCACTATGAGTCCAATCTAGTAGTGAAATCTTGAACACCCTGTAGACCCTTCTTTAAAATACAATTAATTAATTAATTAATTAATTAATTTAATTAAAAAATAAAAAGTACTACAAACTAGACCCAGTTCTAGACCAAGAAGTCTGACATCAAGGTGTCAACAAGACCATGTTTCAGCTGCAAACCGCTGGAGAACATGCTTCCTCACTGCCTCCAGCTCCCAGTCACTCCCAAATGATTTCTGGCTTATAGCTGCATACTTCCAACCTATAGCTCTGTCTGTACATGGTTTGTCTCCCTCTGTGTCTGCCTGTGTCCAATTTTTCCTCCTATTACATGGACAACAGGCACTAGATTAGAGTGGCTACGTTTTAATTCAGCATGCCTACATATGGACCTGGTAATACCTGCAAATGCCATACTTTTAAATAGGTCATGTTCACAAACACTGGTAGATAACACTGCATTATATCTTTTGGGTAGGCATAATTCAATCCATTTTGCAGCTTCCAAAGAGCCCAAGAAGTGATGGGAGTTCAGAGCTCTGGGGCAGACAGAAGGTGATATCCCTATCCTTGCTGCTTTTCACTGTACCCTCAAATGAGTTTTCCCAATTTAAACTGTAGTTTTCCCATCTGTAAACCAGAGCATACTAGCTCACAGAACATTTAGAGTTTAGTGTGAAAGAAATGTCATAGGACAATGCATGTTAGGGACACAGCAATTATTAAAGCTGTTAAAGGCCTCAAAATCAAATCAGTTCCTGAGCTGCTATCAATAGGAAGGGCCACACATGTACTTTCCTTCACAATGGTGTGAGTTCAGCGTGAGCCACTGCCCAGCTGCTGCCTGGCTCCAGGGAAGCAGAAACAGAAATATTGTACCGAAGCTCAGTGGGGTAAGGGGAGAACACTTCAGAACCACCAACCATGCATCTTCTCTCTTGGAAAGGAGCAGGAAATGCTTCCGCTGTCAGTCTTGCAGGTCTCAATTGGAAAGCAAAAGCAATCTCCAAAATAGCATTCATTTTCATCAGTCTAAATCCTATAAGTATGTATTGTGAGGTTAGTGAATAAAACTAGGATGGAAAAGCAAACACTTCTCAGATGTGGGCCATTCAGAAAGCTTTGAATTATCTTTAATACTTTCTTAAACAGATTATACTCAGGGAGAGCACAGAATTTCATTACACATGATAGCAAGGAACAGAAAAACGAAAGGCATTGTTTCTCAAACCAAAGTATGAAGCCTACCCAGAGTCTGCTTCTTATGTCTCCACTTATCTGACTAGATAATTTTGTGAAAATACTGGTTCTTCTCTGAACTGTGGTAACAAAAGACTAAGAGTGATAAACAGAACTTGACATTGATGGAAATTCCTAAAAATGCCCCCAAAATGTTGCGCTATTCAATATTTGCAGTCTGGACCAGTAGTATCAGCATCACTAAGGACTGGTTAGGGATGCAGAAGTTCAGATTCTATCCTAATTTCACTGAGTCAGGTCTACAGTGTAGGAAGATCCCCAGGAGACTGCATATCCACCTTACATAAAAGTGCTCTTTGGTGATCATCCTCTAAACCAGCCTGCCACATGCTGACTCTTGTGTGCATGTAAATACTCAGCTCCTGAGTTTGCTAGCCAAGAGCTGATGAACACATGCTTCCCTCTGTGGAGAACTACTCATTCTAAGGATTGGTTGGATTCTCAGAAAGTGTAGCTAATTCCATTCATCTCTTACTCCAAAGAGATAGCATTACAAGTCATTGTTCCCCTGGTGGCAACAATATGGAAGAGGTTCTGAACTGCACTGGAACTCACTGTCTGTGGAAGTTTACAGGTGGAAAATGATAAGTCAATCTTGTGTACAGGTCAGTGGCAATGAATAGTCACCAGCTGGTGGCTTCTCTTCCCAGCAACAGTGATTGATAAGCCTGAAATCTTCTTGCCAAAAATATGGCATTTGGGGGTCCTCTTAGGAATATAAATATGGGCTTCAATATGGGAGAGAAATGGCCCATTTCTTCTTCCGTTTCTGTAGGATTTAAGGAATTATAACTGAAAAGCTTGACCATGAAGATTGCAGCTTTAGCTGCCAATATCTGAACCAAGGTTGAGGTGGTTTATTCTTTTTGAACCTTTTCTTTCTTTTTTGTAAAAAATACTTTATGTATTTGGTACAGGGTCTTACTACATATTTCAGACTCATAGTGATCCTCCTGTTTCAGCCTCCCCAGAGCTGGAATTACAGACATGCACCACCACTGCCATTTTCAGTAGCAGGCTAGGTGTGCCTAATGTGGGGCCAGCACAGCATGTAATGCCAGGAATCAAACCAGGGTCCCTGTGCTTGCCAAGTAGACAATTAGATCTCTGAGCCACCTCCCTGGACCTTGGAGCTATTTTTTATTTTATTTCATTTTATTTTATTTTATTTTATTTTATTTTATTTTTGTATTTTAGGGAAGGGTTCAGGATCTCATTACTAGATCAGACTCATAGTGATCCACCTGTTTACAGCCTCCCGGGAGCTAGGATTACAGGCACCCACCACCATGCTCAGTCTGGATTGCCAGCTCAGTGTGCCCTGGGGGCAGGGCCAGTATAGCAGGCTAGGAAATCGAAACCCCAGCCCCTGTGCCTGCTTGCAGGCTCTTTAATCTGCTGAGCTATTTGGCTACCACTCTTGAACCTTTTCAAGAGTCAAAGCTCCTCACATCCTATTTATGGTTACTAGGGTTTTTTTTTTTTTCCATTGATCAAGGTACTCTTAGTTTCTGGTACAGAATTTTAAGTAAACACTCCCCAGATTACCTGAAATGTTAATCTTCAATATCATGGATCTCTTGCTCTACTTCATTAAGCAAATAAATTCATCACAACATGTCTGAGGGGACTGAACGCATGTTACATATTTTCCACTCAACAAACCATATTATTCTGAGTTTAAAAACTGTATTAATGAATCAAGTAAATACATTATTTAAGTACTTATAATCAGCTAGTTGAAACATTTCTTTCTCAATGAAAATTAACTTCTACTCAGTAAGTGCTCTCCCTTTTCACAAGGAATGCGTTCTCTCTTTTTTTGTCACTTTTCTTGTCAAATCTGCACTTTCTAATCTGCATTTTATTGGTTTATACAATAGCTTTATGGAGAAAATTTATCAAAATTGAAACATGTTTGTAAGAAGATTATTCTTTTTTATATAGGGTTCTTTGAAAGTTACAAAGAAATCGAGTATTTTGTAGGGGAGGGGCTATCTCTATCTAGGGAAATGGCAAAATATTACACACCATTTTTTGAACAAAGTTTAAGTAATTCTGAATTTAAATAGTTTCAGCTGTGTTACTTATAAGCTAACTACTCTGTGTATCAGTAAATACTTCTTATGTGTGAATGTCTCATGCGCAACCATCATACAATTCACTGAAGCACTGAGTGGCTATGTAGGCTGGCAGATTACAGCACATTAGATATGGTCAACATTCATTCTCAAGGAAGTGTCTTAGGGTTTGATATGGCAGTATGTACCATTTAACTTAAGGGATTCTAATGAGCAAATATTCTTTTTTCTATATGGACAATAACCTAGTTGAGCACAATTATGTAAGAATGATTAAAGTGAACAGCCAGAACCTAAAATCTTTCAGAGTAAGGAAATATTTTCTGTATTTTTGAGTTAAAATTAGATGATGTCTAATGAGATAGATGAATGTAATGTGATAATCTGCGAGGCTCTCACAATGTCCCCAGGGAAAATACATTTACCAAGCAGCAAGGGGACATGATTAGTTATTTGTAGATGTGTCTTCATTGCCAACCCGTACATAAAAACTGAGGCTGAGGCACATGGAAGATTCATTTTTCCAAATCTAGAAGTAAGGAAAGCCTGGGTGCAGGAGGTGTTCCTTCTAGGACCTACAGAGTGGAAGGTTCAGGTGTACTTCAGAACCCGTCCTACCACAGGAAATAGCTGCTGGCCCAATTTATTAGGAAGACATGAGAAAAAGGGCAAAAAGACTTTGTATAGAAACATAAGAGATACAAAGGTGGCTCTCTGTGTGTCTCTCTGAGCAGAAAAATCTGAAGTGTCATATTTCAGAGCACCCATTCTTTCCAGTAAGTCTTAGATCAGTGGTGACAAATCTGTGACACATGTGTCATTTGTTTTGCTTTTAAGACAGAAGATGTTAACGTGTGAGTTTATTTTTTTAAACTAAAACCATAGTATTCAGTTTAATTAATTGTGCAATAAATAAGCGGGTTTTGGGTTGTAGCTTGGGCATTCATCTGTAAAAGATTCACCATCACGTGCCTAAATGCTTCACTTCTTAGAGATATATTTCCATTCAATGCTCCCAAAATTAAGCAAACTTTCTTGGGAGGAGAGAGGATGAGGAGTAGAGAAGAGCCTTGGGATTTTCACAGAGGTCAAGTCCAATAGCCAGATGTTTATTAATTGTTTCCTGTTATATCTGAATAAACATCCAAGAATCTCTAGCAATCCACAAAACATGTGTACCTGTTCTATAGGGGATATGCAATATAGTACGCATCAGTAGCCCAGGACCTGATATATGTATGGTTACATGACCTAGTGAAATGCATTATAACACATGAAGAAGGCTGCAGAGCAGACAGCAGAGACAAAAGACACCATCCCTTAATAGGTCACCTTCTTCTCTGGAATTGCCCATGGCCTCCCAACTTACCTTAGAAGATTTTATGTTATAATTCCTAATGAGTGGATGGAACCTCTCTTGTAACTGAAATAATTTATTCCTATATGTTTTTTTTTTTTTCCGGAACCAGGGATTGAACTCAGGCCCTTGCACTTGCCAGGGAAGCGCATATTCCACTGAGCCATCTCCTCGGCCCCTTTATTCCTATATCTTATCTCCTACTTCACATCAGGCAAAAAAAAAGAAAAGAAAAAAACAGGGCAATAGAAGAGAAAGAAGGTAACACGTGAATATTTGGCTGAAATAATAATAGTAGTATCAAGTGCTTATTGAATACTCAGTAAGTATGTTATTATTTTTTATTGTACCATTCAGAATTTTTTTTAACTCTTTCAGATTCTTACACTAAGGAGACAATATGATATTTGCACATGTGGGTCTGATTTATTTCATTTTAGAGTACGGTCTCTAGTTATATCCATTAATAAGTGCAAGTTTTACTAGACAATTTATGTAAGTCTCAAATCTACACAATGAGTAGATTCATTTGTTGTTCTTACTGAACTCTTAATTACACTGAAATACAAAGAGGATAAGCAGTCTAAACAAAGCTATGCCTTAGGTGGCAGAGCTCCATTCCAACCGCCACATTACAGTTCAAGTATCACTTCTTAACACCCCATTTTATATATGCTGCAGACCCATAGATAAGCTAAAACTCACAGACTCTAATGCCAGCCTTACTTGTTCTTTATTTGTCTCTTTCCTATCCCTTCTTCAACTCATACTACATTTTTGTCTCATCTTCTTTTTTTTAATTTTTAAAATTTTGTTTTATTGAGAAACATCAATGAGACAGTTTCAAAGATGATTAATAGGACATTTTCAATATTTAATACATTGTACATTGTTATCTTCTTAGTGGTTATCGCTCATCTTTTCTTGTTCATTTTCACCTAGTACTAAAAAAAGCTACAGGAATTCAGCAAGTTCTCTCACCCTACTCCCGTGTCCTTTTCTGATTTCTTGACTAGACCCTTCCTCTTCTGAAAACAACATCCTAGGGGCAAGTGATCTTAGAAAACTCAAGGTCTAGCTGAAAGGTCTGAGGCCCGCACTAGTAGAGATCATTCTGGTCATCCTCTGTGGATTGTTCACCTGGTCCAGAGACACCTGGGATGCACACTGCTAATGGCATTCAAGCTATCCCCTTCTTACTGTCTGTCCATTCTAAAATGTCTGCTCCTTAGTCCACGATTTCCCATTCATTTGCTGACTATCTAAGGGCCAAGATACATGTACTGCCTCTGTTTTCATTTCTTTCTGCCTTCAGAGAAAACAATACTTTTCAGAATGTGGATTAGAGTCCATAAATTGAACATCATCCAGTACCATTTCTAGCAATGCTATACCAATGTTTAGTACTTTGCACATCAACCTCTTAAAGCCTGGAGCATTCATTTAGGAATAAAATGGCATCTGCAGGCTTTTATGGAACAGAATATAAGGTAAGAACATAGCAGAGATTGCTTGAGTTTTCTTATAAGGTGTCACTGAGGATGCACAAATAGAATGAAATAAACACTTCCTGCCCATCTTGAACACAAAATATAGTTCAATTGAACATCCTAATCCCATGGGTTAAGCCATGCTACTGATTGATTTTATTTTCATGTTTGACTATCTTGCAGAAATTGATATCTGGGCTATATTTACATAATATCAAATAGCCAATTGAAAAATAGATTCATTCATACTGATCCTTAATAACACTCTTATTAAGTAGTGAGCAACAAAAATCAGGAGCTCAAGATCTATTGAGTTTTCTGGCTGAGTTAGGCTTACCTGATAACCTGGCTTTGTTTCATTCCTCATGGTTCAAATTCTTATTTTCAAAAATATATCACTCCACTCTCTTTATTTGGTAAACTGAGCATCATTTGCTCTGTTTTTGTTCAGGTGAGAATTCTCAAAAGAACTTGGTTCATTTTTCTGGCCAGTGTTTCTAGCTGTATAAAGACTGTGTGTGTGTAAGGTTATAATGCTTGTTATCTTCTTTGAATTGCCTCAATTTTTTGAAACTGGATTGTGTCCTTTTCCTTCATCCTCTTCAAAATGGATAATTTAACTTATGCTTTTTCTGTCTGTCTTTCACTGATGAATTATAGATAGCGAATTATTTGTCATTTTGAAATCACCCAAAATGGATAGGAAATTTTTCTAAGTTTCTAATCTTAAAAAATAAAATCAGACATATTTCTTTGCCAGTATACAGAGCCATGGCACAATAAATACTCTTTATTTTTAATTTTAAAGAGAATAAAGATACAAAAATTAAAACAATACAGAAATTCAAAACAAGATGATAGAAAATGAACAACAATTATTATATTACATATTGTTATTTTCAAAGTAGTTGTTCAGGTTACCAGATGTAAGCATAAAGATTTTGTAAAAACCAAATTAAGCATTAAGTATTTTTAATAAGCCAATAGAAATTAGTAGTATAATTATCTTAGCTATCTTATGTGTTATATAGCAAATTGAGAAATAGATGGATCTTTCTTTCTTTCTTTCTTTCCTCCTTTCTCTCTTCCCAGTTGTTCTTTTGTTTTGAGAAGTTTCTTTCCTTTCCACAATACTCTTGACAAAGGCAGGCTTGGAAAGGTAGCTGTGGCTTGAGGAGGTCTTAGAACTACACATATTTCTTTACTCTTCGAAACCCAAGATGAGTCAGCCGGGTAACTGTAGGAATTTCAGATGACCTGATTCTGCAAATAATGAGGCTATGGGAGTTATGGTCATCCTTCCTGTACCTGCTTATTATCTATAAAACGAGAGAAGTCTTATCTATAGACTAAGGACAAAGCAACCAATCTGGATTTCCTCATTAGAGGAGGACTTATGGACTGGTATCCACATCTGCTCCAGGAAACAGCACAATGAGATTAAGACTTGTCATATGTCACTAACTGGAGAGCAGCAGAGTCTCAGGCAATGATCTTGAAAACATTGATGTGGCATAAGTGATATAGGTTTTCTACTGACTTGAAAGGTTGCCGTGTTTTTTTAATCACAGGTGTCTCCCCAAAGGCTTGCAGGCTTATAGACAATGGGCTATGGGGAAGTGATCAACTCATATATTCAGTGGAATTACCAGGAAATCACAGACACAGGAGGTAGGGCCTAGTGGAAGGCATGGGGTCCTCGGCCTGTGGCCCGGGAACTGTGTCTGCTCTTTGACTCCCTCTCTGTTCTCCCCTCTCCCCTGCTCCCTGACCCTTGTGTGGTAAGCAGCCTGTTTTTGCATGCCCTTCTACTGTGACATTTCTGCCTCATTCAGACCTAAAAGCAGGACTGAAACCATGAGTCAAAACAATTTTTTCTTGGTTTAAATGGTTTGTCTCAGTCAGAGCATCACAATGGCAGAGAGCTGATGGACAGCCAGGCCATGTCTTCAAATACAGATGTGTATCTATTATAGTGCTAGAACCTGGGCATTTCACCTAAAATAGAGTATTATATTAGCCACCCATCATCTAAAGATAGATGGCTACTCTACAGCCATGCTAGGCAAGCTTCGGCAAGCTCAAGGACCACAGTTCCATCCCTGGCACCACATGCTACAGCAGCCCCACCCCCAGGGAAGGCTGAACCAGCCACAAAAAAAAGATAGATGGTTACTTTCATTCATTGAAGGAATATGAAAATCTACTGTCTTACTACAGACTTAGGGCAAAAGTGTAATAGTTTCAATGTCCTTTACAAAAATGTAATCTTCTTACCTACTACAGTACAGTCTTGGAAAGCTCTTTCCTAATTGCTTAAAGGATTTCACTGAAACACAAGTTCAGGGTTTTGATCACTCCAACAGAGAAGGGAAAATCTGGCAATTTCAAGGCTCATAGCAATTTCATGTTTGAAAGATAGCTCATCCTATGAAACAGCAGCTACCAGCTGAGTTCTGATATACTTTGAAAGTTTGAATTTCATTGTCTTATATAGATGACTTGCCTTTAATGATGATAATTATAATGCTTGAGTCACAAAAGAAATGGATAACAGTGCCTTTTAAGTGTATAGCAATATGCTAAAGATTATCCATGCTTCTTGCATGGATGTTGTAGAAATTTTAAATGCGAGGAAACAGAAGCTTGGAAATCTCTCAAATGGTCACAGTTTATAGGTCAAAGTTGGCATTTCAAACCAGGATTTAGAGAGGTCTTACCTTCACCAAACCTCACATTGCCTATCCCTGCAGTGACCTAGGCAATCAATCTTTGGGGGAATGGAATGGCTGAAGGCTTGATATACTTAACCCCCTAATACACACACACACACACACACACACACACACACACACACACACACACACACCACCACCACCACCACCACCACCACCACCACCACCACAACCATGGGTCATACATTTTTCTTTGAATTTAAAGAGCAGCCTGTGATAATATTATTTACTTCAGATCTCTCCTCCAAGTCTAAAGTTTGCATTTTTTTCAAGGGGCCCTTCTTGCCTTCATTTTCTTAGGGGGAAGGAAATGATACTCAACCATGTAAAGAAAGCTACCAAGATTTGGTGTTAGGGATATCACTATCTGTGGGTGTTCCTTGGTCTCCTGAAATCTAAATCTCCATGCTGCTAATTCAATCCACTGGAACTTCCTGAGGATGTCATATGATTCAGTACTCCTTGCAACAAGCTGAACACTCATGGGAGCTGGGGAGATAGAATTGTAGGAAAGAAATCAAAGTGTGTTCACTGACAATATTTTTTAAACCAACACAAATGAGTCACAGATTTGCTTTTGAGATGCATTAAGTTTTGGATGCTGTGGAGTTCCTACATTTCTGGGAAAATATGAAATTCTGAATGGTCATCGCTGAATTTATGTGATAATCAACCTGTGCAGTATAGACCAGGTGTACACACATCTGGAGGCCTGATTCAGGCATGTGTAGTCTCTGTTGCTGCCTTTTCAATGGAATAAGCTTGACAGTTTTTTCAGGCTTCCTTCTCCATTAGGAATGGAAATATGGATCAATTATTCACAGCAAAATTGTGTAGCAGATAAGTAATGGGCAACTTATATCAGCTAATGTAAATGGCATTTCATTTATTAAACAAAATAGAGAAAAATCAATGTATAAATAAATACACTTCTAAATCTCTAATTGATTTTGGAAGAAGCAGAACAGTGCTACAACTAAGTTTCCTGCAATAGTGATTACCACTTCTAGCACTGCACAAAGGTGAGAGAGATTTTACTTGAGAGGAACAACAGCCATTGATTTTGTGTGTGACATTACACTGTGCAATGAGAAGCTGTCATTTTTGCCTTACTAGAAACTGTCAAGTCTCCTTCTTGTCTTTTGGATCCAGTCAGCTAGTACAACCTCTCAAGGTACAATATTTCAATATCACACTGATACAGAGACGGGACTGAAGCTAATGACAGCAGCTTGAGTAGACAAAAGAGGAAAAACACTACCCACAACTTAACAGATTCTTCCTGATGCTTGGAGAGAATATGCTAAGGTGTTCTGCCATCTCTGTAAGCCCTCAGAGGGCAGTGTTCTGGCATCCTAATAAAGTGTTCAAAACCCAAGCATCCAATTTACTTTTGTTTATAGGGAGTCTGATAACTTCCAAGGGACCCTTTTGTGTCATGGCACAAGAACATGTAAACACAATGTGTTTTGTATGTGTGAGATTCTCCAAATTTCTTCAATGAGAAGAAGAGTGGTTAAAATAAATTGGGGACAAAAATCCTATTTAGAGTTCTGTATTGACATTAATTCCTTTCATATTTTTAATAATTGTATAGACTGGTACTATAATCATGTCCATTTATCGGATGAGGAAACTGAGGCATAATCAGTCTATCTTTTCCTTTTGCTCTGTACTTTGCTCCAGAGGTTATTTTAATGCTTAGTTTTGAATTAGGATCATCAGGCTTTTCCACTATATGACAAAGAGAATTGCAGTTAATTTTCATCTCTTTTCTGAGATACACAGGGAAGACTGGATTGAAATTATAAAGTGTTGGTTTTCAATATTATGACACAATGGTGGGGCAAACTCCCAGAAAATTTGTAAGACACATTTTACTTTGAAGATGGGTGTCTCAACTATTTTTTATCATTAAACATTTTTTTTTGCCATACCAGGGATTAAACTCACGACCCTACACTTGCCAGGCAAGCTCTAATTCTACTGAGCTATCTCCCCAGCCCTAATTAAACTATTAACACATTTAGAAGAGTAGTAGCAGAGCCAGGGAGATGGGTCAGTGGAATAAGTGCTTCCCTGGCAAGCTCAAGGGCCTGAGTTCAATCCCTGGTTTTGCAAAAAAAAAAAAGAGAGAAAGAACATTCCTAACTATCTTTAGGAATGTTTAAATAGTCTTAAATTTCTTCCAATTATTATACTAATCACAGGAATAATATTGACCCATCATATATTCCCTAGATTTTATACTTGCATCAAAACAGTGGCTGATCCTGAAGATGGAAAATATGGGAGGCTTAATATGAGGCCCAGGATTGTGGTTCTGACTAGCTATTGGTGCCTCAAATGGGAGAATCTGGTCTGCTCATGGTAATCACTCTACAAATTTCTCTATGAGTGAGAAAGCAAGAGCAAAGCTGTACTTCAGTTATTAAGATAGATGTGCTCAGGTTCTTCCTCTAATTCAAGTTCCTTGAAACATCTTCATCCCTAATCTATTTCAAGTATCCTTTTCTGTTCTTTCAGTAGAAGGTTCTCTCTTGAAGCCAGGTGTGGAATGGCCAAGGCCTTTCTATCATAGTTTATCAGTCATTTTCATGTCTCTCAGATAGTAGCTGCAGTTACATCTGATCACTCTTTGTGAAAAATAAAACACTTTCTTCTTTCTTCTTTCCTGACTAGAAGAATTGCACAAAAGCTCCAAAGAGCAGAGGCTGCTCACACTCAAGCATGCAAACTGAGGCTGAACTCTCTTTCTTCTTTGAATGTATTTCAGAAAGGAGGAGGAAAATCTCAGGCTAAAACAAAATGTTAAAGGTAAAGTTTGAAAGAGTACAAGACAATATTTTTGTCTTAAACTCATACTATTCCTAAGCCATGGGCCTACCATCTGCTACCTATGAACCTAGCATGTTTTTATCCACCCAGTCAATTATGCTTTGAGTATTAGGTACTGTCAGAAGTCCCAAAAATAATACAGTGATCAAGAAAGACATGATAAGTTAGTGATCTAGAGAGGAAACAAGAAGATAAAATAAAATATAACTAAATTAGTATGCTTCTGAGAATGCTAGTGGTATGCAATGGAAAATAAAAAATATGTTAATGAGCCTCAGAGTAATTGCAAATCAAGGAGTGTTATTTTCTGGAGGCTATCTAGGAAGGCTTCTTCAAGGAGATGGCATTTAAACTGAATCCTAGGGGTGGGAGATATAACTCAGAAGTGAAGCATTTGGCTAGCATGTGTGAGGCCCTGAATTCCATCCTCAGTGTGTGTATGTGTGTGTGTGTGTGTGTGTGTGTGTGTGAGCGTGTAGAGGGAGAAACAATCTTGAGAAATATTGGGAAGAAGAATATTCCAGAACACATCAACTTACAATCAGTTTGTATCTCTGTCTTCACAGTGTCACTTCCTCTTCTATGTATTCTTCTGACATGGCTTTTATGAGGAAGCAAAACCCATGATCTCTGGGAACTGCTACAGAATTCTTTCTTCTTCCTTCTGGTTGTATGTTTTCTCAATCTTTAACACTGTTTCTTTGAATAAATCAACTCTTAGGCTGTCATACACACAATGTCATTAATACACAGGGGAAAAAGAGATGGGTTAGTAGAGACAGCAAGGCCCTGACAATCCTGCTGACCCAGGGCATAGCACTTAGATCTTCACTTCTACTAATCTCTGCATATCAATGATAATTGTCTGTTTAAAGTTGCTGAGCATTTGGCAAGAGTATGTCCAGCTAGTTTCCAACCATGGATTAGGCATGCTGCCCAGGTGACAAGATTCAGTACGTGAAAAGAAACAAGACTCAGATCAGATTAGCCAGTTCCGTAGCAGGCACTGTCCGTGTCCTACTTTCAATAGACATCACCAAACCATTTCAGCACTTCCCACTCTGAGGCCTGAGTTGATGATTCATGTAATTTAAAAGCCAAACTCATAAAATAACTGAATAGAAATTGAATTTCTAAAGTTATTTCTATCCTTAAGAGTCATTGAGGAGGGGCCGGGGAGATGGCTCAGTAGAATAAGCGCTGGCCTGGCAAGCGCAAGGGCCTGAGTTCAATCCCTGGTTCCACCAAAAAAAAAAAAAAGAGTTATTGAGGAATTATTTGAAAGGGACATTGGGACTGCAGCCTTTCCCTCTCCCTTTGCCATAATTGTCATGAGTTGGACAGCTTTGCCGCACCACTGCCCCTCACCATGATGTTCTGCCTTGCCACAGGCCCATAGACAACAGAGCCAACTGATTAAAAACTTGAGCTAAAATAAACCTTTCCTCCCTTGCTGTTACTCCCAGGTACTTTGTTAAAGTAACAAAAAGCTGTGTAACATATACCCAAATGTATTTTTCCCACAAACTGGTTATAATCAGCTTTCAGATGGTATGATACTAATACACCTAAATATTACTATGTGTCTTCTAAAAACTCTTACTAAAAGCGCAATAATATTCCACATGTAATGCATTTCATATTGATTGAGTAATATTAAATAAAAGGTCAAAAAGTGATTTGAAAATTATAAATACATTCTGACATAGTTTTCTATAAAGGTATTATTTTCCTATATTAAATCACAGGTTTACTATTTTAACTTAAAAATATTTACTTAAAGAATAATAAAGTTCACTTATTTTAATTTTAATTTGATTATAAAAGATACTATTGATATTTAAATTAATATTCAAATAGAAAAAAGAATAAGGAACTTCCCATCAACAAAGTGCTTAAAGGTTAAGAAGGACATATTAGGTTCAAGCTCTAAGTGTGAGCTGGCTACTTTCACACATGGTAGAAGTATATGTATGAAGTATGACTTACATTTTCAAGCTTTACACGATGTCCATCCTGGCCACAGAGAAATCTAGCATATTGGACAGCAAACTCCTTGAAAATAGAGAAGTATTTTCTCCCTTTGTATCCTCATAACCAAGTTTAGAACTTGGTAGACATTTGCTATATTACTGAAGCTCTTTCTAATTTCTGCTATCTGTACTGGATCCTAATCTTTCCATAGTACATAGCCAGGACCCCAAAGTGCACAGCCATTTTTAATCCCTGAAGTTCTAAGGTCCTGTCTCCATCCTATTAGGCTAACCTGAGTTGGAATATCAAGAAAGGAAGGGAAATTAAGGTTCCATTCATCTTTTCCCTCTTCCTAGACCAGAGGTCTTCCTACTTTTCCTCTTTTTTTGAGCCTTTTGGAGTCCTCTGAGATCTACAGTCAAAAAGAGTGGCTACTAAGCCAGTTATGGTGGCATACACCTGTAGTTCCAGCACTTGGAACCCTGAGGCAAAAAGATCCCTGGACACCAGGAGTTTGGAGAAGTTTGCACAATACAACTAGGTTCCATCTCACCCAAAGAAAAGGGACAACTGGATTTAAGAGAATAACTGCCATTGCATACACATAACTTTCCCAGATTTAACCAATGAAAAACTAGCTCTTTCTCTAAGGTTCATCTGTACAAAAATTGCTAAGTGGCTTTTTTGTTGTGAGTAAAAGCAGTTGCAGCTCTATGAGACACCTGTTCTTCTAGAACTGCACTGTGGCTTAGACTTGACTTCCATATGTCAGAGTCCTACTTATGCCATCAACTTCTAAGTGGTGCTCTTCCCCATAACTGCTCATCTCAAGGAACATGCACATTCCTAATCAATCCTCTAAATTGCTGTTAGAAATTTCAACTACTGGCGAACTTAGAGTTTGTGCTAATATCTAAACCACTGTATGTGGTATGAAATACTTTTAGCAAATCTAGAATTCTAGGAAATTAAAGCAGAAGGATCACAAGCTCAAGCTCATCCTGAGAAATTTAGTCACAACTTGTCTCAAAATTTTTAAATTGAAAATTTAAAAGGACTGAGCATTTAATTTATTTTAAAGGCTCTGAGTTCAATCCCCAGTACTAAGAAAAAAAAACTTTAGTAAGGCTAATCTATTTTTTTCTGATAATTTTTCCCCTCTACATGAATCTTGTATCAAATTTATAATCTCTTAAGTCTTCTCTACACCTTCAGCTTTTCCAAAGAACATCCTTTTGCTATTACAGTAACTATACTTGACATGCTATTCAAGGCCAAGTTTCCTCTGATACCTAAACCTGCCTGAAAACTACACTGCTTGGGTGGTAGCTCAATACTCCCAGTGTGAGATGTTCTGAGTGCTCCAGACAATTTTCTCGCCACTTTGACAGGCACATATTTAGGTTGGTCACCTCACCAGGGCTGAAATTTTCCTTGCATACTGCCTACTTCTTGCCATGTGGTCATCTTGGCCTTTGTGCTTCAGTGTTTGTGCCTGTGGCTTGTTCTATGATCTTAGAATGCACATGGCTTCACTCACCTTCTTCACATATCTGCCTAAGTATCCTCTCTAAAAATTAACTGTCTCCTACCTTGATAAATCTGTAGGTGTGCTCTTCACATCTGTTAACACACACAGGTCCAGAAACTTAGTTCCTGAAAAAGCCAATGGCAGAGAGATAAGCATTGGCAGAGAGGCAGGGGGATGGGAGAAAAGCTTTATTCAGTGGCCATAGAATATCATCAGAAATTTAGTGATTTTAAAATGGTGCAGGAGAACTCTCTACCAAAAACATAGAGCAGGCTCCAGAAGCAACATGAAGTTGCTACTTGGAATCTTGGGAGCAGCTTAGCATGGTGACTCTAATGACATCTTCTGTACACAGTTTCAGATTACTTTTCTCCAACTCCAAAGAATTGCAGAGTCACACAGTATTGTAAAAGAAATTCGTTTCTTTCTTGTTCTTGGGCATATAGTTCTAAGCTGGCCAATCAGCTAAGATGAACCTAATAGGAAATAAGACTGAATTGTCCATGTTAGATTTCAAGGAAAGGAAACTAAAGAACAAACTGAAAGAAATCATAACCGAACAAAATGCTTTTCCATAACAAGTTCCCTCAAAGAAAAGAATGGAAATACAGTCTTTCCTTAAGCATACATCCTAACTTTGGCACCATAAATGATCCACGCTGGGTCCAAATAGCCACAGAGTCAAATCAGAGACTTGACCCATTAGTAAGACTCACACAATTTAGAGTCTATCACTGCCCACGATACTATTTTTTCCAACCAAAGTAGTGGTAGTTGGTGTTGCAAAGAGGACAAGAGAATATGCTTGAGGCAAAATAAACCTCCCCTTTTTCCCCCAAAAAAGCTGGGCATACCATAGTGGTGCACACCTGTAAACCTAGCACTTGGCTATAAAGTAAGCTCAAGGCCAGCCTACACTGCAAAGCTAGACCCTGTCTTAAAAAGAAAAGCAAACATTCAAACAAAACCCTACCTCCAGGCATACTGCTAAACTGCTACCTAGTGTTTCAAGTGCAGAAAAGGTTTCATTTATCTAAATGAAGAAAATTACTATGTATGGGGGAAAAGCTTTGTTCAGTCCTTAGTTCTGAGTTCAGTGCTGATGAATCAACAGTGCATATTAAAATACTTTTAAACATACGTGTAAAACAAAGCTGTCCTGACTAGAGGTTTGTAGTACCTAACTCTTATTTCATCTAGTAGCAATAATTCAGTATTTGCTAATTCAGTGATTGTGGCAACTTGAGACAAAATAATTCTTCATCTTTTGATTTGTCTTCATCTAGAATTTAAAGTCAATATAAGTGGAATCTGTTTGCTCTACAACATACAGTACCATTGCCTACAACCCCATATAACACTAGTAGGTGGTCTACAAATATGTCTTGAATTGCCATGAACCAGAAGTTGTTTCAGGATAGAGACTATTTTTCTCCACCTTGGACTACTGGTTATAGCAATGCTACTAGTATGCAGTGAACTCCCAGTAGAGGTCAGAAACTGTGCAAAAGGACAGATAAACAAGTTGTGGATCTTCTGTCCCCAAATATCAAGGTTCAGAATTCAACAGGAACTTGTCATCCAGCAGCACAACTATTGTGCGGCTACTTTCTCACTAGCATCTTACTTTTAACATTACCCCTAAGACGGACTTCAGTGCATGGCCTCAGTCTTTGGTGCACTGCTGCACTGCAT
The DNA here is from genome assembly GCA_002564285.1 of Tympanoctomys barrerae. Classification (NCBI taxonomy): domain Eukaryota; kingdom Metazoa; phylum Chordata; class Mammalia; order Rodentia; family Octodontidae; genus Tympanoctomys; species Tympanoctomys barrerae. Next base: position 181 of record NDGN011429070.1, on the reverse strand, counting down.
CCATAATATGCTCCAGAGTACTTGCATCTATAATATATTGAAATTGCAAAATTCACAAAAGCATTTCAAAGCCCAAGCAAAGTGCATAATAAAAAGTCTTGTCTTTGATACAGTAATTTAGTGCATCTTTTTACCCCCAAAGTAATATATATATATATATATATATATATATATATATATA
>NDGN011429054.1:0-24077 GCA_002564285.1 Tympanoctomys barrerae | reverse complement strand
ATATATATATATATATATATATATATATATATATATATATCATAACATACCTCACCCACATTTTACTTCTGAATTTTTCTCTCATTAATTTTAGTTCAAAGATATTTTTTTTCAGTGCTAGAAACCATGAGAACATTACAAATTTCAACTGGAGTGAAAAAGAGCAAGGGCACAGTAAAAGTATGCTCTTTGGAGTCGGGCGATAGAGTCCATGCACTATTAACAACTGATTCTCCAAAACCTATTATGTGAAAAAATCCAAACACACAGAAGGACACTTTTCTTATTCCCAATGAGAAACCTGCAGGCAATACTCAGCTGCGAAGGCGCCGACAGTGAACTCAGCATCGTGTAAGCCTCACAGAGAGGGCAAAGGTTTTGTGGGCTGGAGTTGCTTTGTGGCCTGGCACTGGAGTGCCAGTTATTGAGACGGTAGTTAGTTTTCAATCTGCTGGTGTAGACAGTATCTGACACTGGCCTAGCAGCGACTGACTCTGGAAGAAGTTGGCAAGGAAGCGTCTGTATTATAGGGCTGCCCTGCAGTGGGGCTAAGAGCATGATGATCTTCAAGATTAAGATGAGATCGGAGCCAAGCAGAGCAGCACTCGTAAGGACACCATCCTAATGCAATGTGGGGTGCAGTTACCCCAGGATCTGCTGGCTTTCCTGGGAAAGGGCTAAGTAACTTTTTCAGTTGTTAATTTTGTTAATGTTAATTATGAAAACCAGAAGTAACGTGACTGAAGCACCACCAAATCATGGCCACGTGAAAGGCCTTTCTTTGATGTTCTTAAGGTACAGTACCTTTTACCATCAGCAGTTAGTGAACAAAAACAAAGGCAGTGTCACCTAAAGAAATTTGGCAACATCAGAATATGAAGGGGAAAAAATTACCATGGGTGATGATCATTAAAAAAGAAACCTGCAAATGATTTTCTTTCAGGAATGTAATTTCTGCTCATTCCAGTTAAATTTTAAGACATGTTTTCAGGGAATGTCAAAAAGTTTGCATTGGTTCAGGTAACCCCATGCGGAAGTGTCCATCCCTGGCACCCCGGGTAGAGACAGTACTCCCCCAACTGTGTTTCTCTTAGTCCACAGCCACTACTGATTGAAGGCTTAATGTCACTCCACATTTTGTGCTCTGCAGTCTGAAGCTTAAGTGGGTGTGGCTTGGCTTCCTTTCCTCTTACAGTAAGTGTGTGCTTTTAAACTTGCTTTTGGGAACAGAGCTTCCTGAACAACAGCTGTTCTCCAGAATGAGGGCGGCCAGAATATACAGAACGTAGCTCAAATACTGGACACTCAAACCATGCTGGATAAACATTGATAATTTTAAGATGCAGTATCCCTTTTTGAGAGCAGTATCACTCCCCCAGATTTAAAGGGGGTGGGGCAAAGCAAAACATGCAATAGTAGAGCAATTTTTTAAAAAATAAGGTCTAGAGTCATATACAATCGTGAGAAAAAAATGGTTCTGAAAAATATCACACTTCAGCCTTTTGCAGTTTCATTATCAATGACAGTTATAAAAAGTGATGGACAACCACACAGGTGAAGGCCACAAGCAGTGGTGTCATCACTAAGGGCTATTTCCCCCCAATTTTAATATTTAGTAACTGGAGTGAATGGAATTACGGGTACTTACATTATCAACCCATTTATGCATGCATATACAGTACTTTGTTTGCTTTCAATTTCAGGGCTTGTTTCTTACTGGCCCTTAAAAATGACACAAAATCCTCTCTGAAATCCTCTGGGCCTTCAGCTTTCAGCTGGCCAACTGATCATACACTGTCAGGTATCGATGGGCTCGATCCAGGTTACTGGCTAAGAGGCCCGCTCTGCAGCTTTAGGTGCAGGACACGTTTCACTCTAATCTGTGTACAGGATCCAAAGCAGATCCGGCTGTTCTGCCATAGTCTTTGAGAAAGAATAAGGAGGGAGGAAATAACAGGGCCAGTGGATTCCATTAATGGCATACCTCCTTTAATATATCTTCTGTGATACGAGTAAATACAGGAGTCAGATTCCCCATTCCAAATACAACTCAATCATTTTGGGAAAGGTAGGTCCAGAGAAGTCATGTGTAAAGTCATTTGCTGTAATTGTTAATCTATGGAAAAATGCATGACCAACTTAACTCACTGTTATTGTTCTCTTTCTACACTTGTATTTGTGTAATTCAGCAATTAAAACTGTCATTTTCCTAGCTATACCCGGGCTAAAAACAAGGGGCCATGGGGCAGTGACCTGTATACACAAAGAAAGTTTTCTGAGCGGGGAATGGCAACTAAAACACATAAAAAGCACGTTGCTGATTCATTCAGTAGGGACGCATCCTCTGCATTGTGAGAAATCAAGAAAGTAATAATCCTAAAGAGAAAAGAATCTGTTCCAGAGTAAAATAAATTAGCATAGAAGCCACTGCGTTACTTAATTTGCGGTTGCTGATGCTGTTTGGCTTACTGCAGGGATACTGCACCTCTCCCTCTGCTCTTACCGCACCACCAGGCAAGCCACACAGAGTTTGGAAGGGCCTATGCAGTCGTCATGGCAGAAGGCCCCGCAGCCTTTGCACACAATCATGGCTTTCAGCCTGCAAGAGCATCTCAGTTCCAACTCGTCCGCGTTGCTGCCGTCGGCAAAGTTCTGAACGGGCATCTGAGCGTTCTGACCCGGCAGGCCCGTGGCGGGGCTGGAGCCACTGCCCAAAATCCCAATGGACTTTTCAATCGCAGACGCCGCTCTTTTGAAGCTTGTGCTGCCAAAGTGTATCGTTGGGTAATTTCCACAGAGCTGCTGTTGCTGCTGCACCTGCATTTTCTGAGCAGCTAATTGAGTAAAAGGCTTCTGTGGCTCAGAAAGCAGATAGGAAGAGAAATCTGCATTTTTTAGCGCAAATGCTTTTAACTGTTCTTTCATTTCATTCTGGTCATAGGAAACTTGTTTCATGCCCAGTTCACAGCTGCTGCTTAAACCTTCCTCAAAAGAAAGAGGTTCCGATTTTATATTGCTACATATGCCCGTGGACTGTGGCCAACTAAGTCTCTTAGTGGTTTCCATGGAAACTGGTGGTTGCTTTTGATCGGATGGGACTTCCACATTAGGGAGAGGTGGAGGTAGTGGAGGGGGTGGTGGTGGGGGAGGTGGGGGCAAGGCCAAGGGTGGAGGGGGTGGAGGAGGAGGGGGAGGCGGTGGTGGAGGCAGGGGAGGATGCGCTAGTGCTTTGTTGGACATTGTGTGCACAGTGCCTCCCACTTCGTCACCTTCTTTTATGGGCATGTTAGGGGACAACATGTTGGCTAGCTTCAGCTGGTGAGGTGCTGAAGGTAGACTGCCCTCTCCCAGTCCCTTTTGTTCAAGATGCCTATTGAAGGCAAATGCATTACAGCCTGCTGGGGTCTTGGAAGGTGTCTGCAGTAGAACTGCAGTGGGCATGGGACCCCTGGCAGCCAAGGGCATTTGGTAAAACTGCTGTCTGTGTGAGGTACCAGCATCCGTGTGGAAGCCGCCATTTTTATCCACATGAAACAAGCTCTGCTGGAAGCTGCAGGCAGGGAGCAGCCGCTTTTGCTGTTTGACCTCAGGGCTGTGCACGATTCTGCTCTGCATAGAGTGCTTGTTCAGCCACTCTTGCTTAAACGGCTGGCTGTGTCCTAACTGGCTAATGCCAGAACTGATGACACACGGCACCCCTTTCACATCCGGGTCCACAGACAGTTTCCCTGGTTCACACTTAATTTGAGTGTGCTCCCCCACAGCCCTGGCTACTCTCTTCTTGGGGTGGTTTTCTCGTTTTCTCATCTGTGGTGGCACAAGTGTCCCTGCCAAGTACCCCTTGCCATCTGGATTTGGAGAACTGGACGGCATTTCGGCAATGTTCCTCTCTGGTGCTGTTTTACCCACTGAGGTAGCTTGAAGGGGTAGAGGAAGCCTGTTGATTTCAAGCTTGGCTCCCAACCTGGGCTGCGGCAACACTTTTTCCAAAGGCAAGTTGCCCTGCAATAACTGAGTCACCAGTGGGTTGTTAGCCTCCACGGATGACAGGCGACAGCTTGAGCTTCCTGCACTCCCAACTCTCTTCAAGGTGTCTGGAGTGGAGGAAATGGCCTCTTCCATGGGACTGGAGGTGGAAGCTTTTATGTTCTGCATTTGTTGCACACTGGAGACCACTTCTGGAGCTGGAGGTGGCAGATCAGGCCCAGGGAAATCTTCGGTTTCCATTCTAAAGCCCTTTTCTACTTCATGAGGTTCCGACTTTACTGGAAGACTGACACTGGCTATGAGATTTCTGGAGTGAAGTTCTGACGCTTGGGAGTAGCTGGTGTGCTCAGTTTTGATGGCCTTTGGGCAGCTCTGCTCTGGGTAGTCTTTCTGTTTACTTGAGCCTGAATGAGTAACCAGAGTCTGTCCTGTGCTTCTTGTAACATCATCGTTCCAGCAAATCCGGTTTCCTGGGTTATACTGATTGCTACAGGTTATGTCTGCTTCACTTTTGAAAGTAGCTGGGTTACAGGACTGCTCAGCAAAGCTATGGCTAGAAGCAGGCAACTCACTTAATTTATCTGGAACAAGAGGCAATTCTCGGAGACTGGCACAGGGGGCCTGCAAGGTTTTACAGTCTTGTTTGGCTACAGAAGGAACAATGAAACTAGAACTGTGATCTAGGCTTTCTGTGGCCACCGGCTCTGGCCTGCTAATAACAGACACCTGAGGACACGTCATGGGCTGGATAGATACTTCTGTCCTCACAGACCTGCTCTGGAGGTCCAAGCTGGCTTCTGTACTTTCAATGGAGACAGTTAGAGACAAGCTGGAGGTCAGTGTGGTGCTGTGGTCAACAATGACTTTACAGGGAATCGATCTGTTTACGGCTGCTGGTGCAAAGCCCCCTGGTGCCTGCTGAAGTGTCCCAGAACTGTCCACCCTGTTTCGAAGCCCTGAATTTCTGTCCAAGCTTTCAGCACTTAACTTGGGAGGACTCTCATAAGAGCTTATAGTTAGCATGTTTCCAGTAAACATTGTGATGGGTGGGCGCGCAATCAGAGAGTCGGTGACTGCTGCTGAGTCGCTGCAGCTGAGGGCTGCTCTCACAGTGGTACCCACGGAGACAGGGGCCTGTTCTTCACTCCCAGGCATGGCTATCTTCTCAGAAGGAAATCTGTTGCTAACTCCCGTTGGGGGAATCAAGACAGAGCTAGTGGAGAGATGGTTTGGCAAGTTATTTCCAATAGAGGGAGTTGGCACAGGGGTGTAGTGACTGGATACTAAGTTAGTAGCGCTGCTGCTTGGTACTAGCAGCGGCTTATCATCCATGGGGCTCGACACGCCGGCACCCTCTGTAGTGGCCAGGATAGGAGTGCTTTCAATACATTTTGGTATAATGGCTATGCATGGAGTGTCAGTTCCCTGGATGGTTTTTAACATGCTTATATTACAAGCAGAAATTGTAGTGTTTGCACTGTCAACAGACATTAGAACAGAGGATTTGTCAACAGAACTCACAAAGGGATGTTCTTTAATTGCTGCCGACATAGCAGTGCTGCAAACAGACACAGGGACAGAACTTTTATTAAAAAGCACGGGCACACTGCTATTTTCAGAAGAGGTAGATGAAACAATTTTCTCAGATAAATGTGACACGGGTATGTTTTCATCAGAACTATGCACAGATAAGTCAGTAGCAGTTTCTGGAAGCTGGGTGGGGTTAAGAGATGGCTGTAGTGCAGTGGTGGTCTCCCGGAGGGGTGCAGACTTGTTGCTAGGAGATCTGCAGTTTGGATTGACGATAATGACACCAGTGGAACCTTCCATTTTTGTTTCAGGGGTAGAAGAAACTTCCAAGTTGGGAGGCCCTTCCTTGGAGCTGAGAGAAGGTAAGCGCGTCTCCTTAGAGGTCTGGAAGAGGTGGGCTCGTGCTTGGTGCTTTGCAAAGAGCTTAGCCTTGGTCTGCTCCTTGATGTGTGCCAGGGTTCTCGCCTTCCCACCCTCTCCTGGGCTCCCCATGGCTCCAGTGACAATGCTCGCTGCGGCAGCTACAGCAGCGGCTGCAGCAGCCTCACGCTGGGCACGGGCTTGCTGGGCGCGAGCCTTGATGTCTGCGAGGGTCCTGGCTCCTGTGTTTCTCCCCCCGCTGACCGATGTGCTGCTACTGGACGCTCGAGACTCTGGTTTGGAGACTGGTTGACTCTTGATGATAAAAGGTGGTCCAATTTTGGAAAGCTGGATCTACAAGAGGAGAGGATGGAAAGATTAAAGTATTTCATATGTACCTGCAGGGGAGGCACATAGGATGCTGTAACACAGGAGAATTCTCTCATCGTGTGGAACGAACCACAGCACTTTAACAGGTGTCGAGGACAGAAAGCAATAAATACAGCAAGAATGTGAAAATTAAGTTTTTAATCTATAAAAAAAATCAAAAGGCAAATTCACTTGCCTAGGCATAAAGTATCTTAATGCTTTATGATATAAACGGGACCAAATCTATGCTTTTTAAAATTTATTTAGCAAAAAGGCCTCAGAAATACTTCATTTGCAAATTCTCCTTATTGGAATACCAAAAAAAAAAAAAAAGGGATGTTTTCTCTATTTGAGTTTATCTGTCTTCATCTGAACCAAAGGGGGGAAAAAAATCCCGCACAAGAATAGGGGAAACTGGAATCCTCCTCTTGGCTTTCCCCAGAGATACCTTGTGATTCTAGACAAGTAACTGCGACCTTCAGCCCCTCTGGTGGCTCTGAGCCCAGGACTGTGCAGGCTGGGTGCCCTCCAGTCCCACCTAGCATACTGCTTTGTATGTGTAAGTGTGTTAGATGAGTCTGTAAACTCAGCTGTAAAACGAAATGAGTTACTTCTGGTCTATTTCCTTCTCAGAGCTGTTAGAAAGATGGAATGAGGCTGGATTTGCGAGGGTGCCCTGTGTTCCAAAGGATCACATTATCATGACATTTTCATAAAAGCAAGGGCAATTGTGACTTTCTGCCTCTCAAACAAAGTGTGGGCTGGGTGGCTTCTGTTGATATTGGTAACTGTCTGCTTAGTCTTCTACGTGCCCCAGTCGTCCCTGTTCACTTCCTCATGCTAATGAAGAGACTCATAAAGTCATCATCAAATCATGAGAAGAGGTCTAAGACCCAGCGCTCGCCACCATGCCCCAACAGTGCTGCGGTGCTCTAGTTAAGGGAGGGCGAGCCTTTCAGAGATGAGCATCCAAACTGCAACAAAATGCAGCCCAAAAACCACTCAGTACAAAGTACCAGTGCTGCAATTCAACCAAAATCCTGAGATTTTCGTTGAGAAAGACAACTCATACATTAACATCTTTTGTCTTAAAAGAAAAACAAATAACTGGTGTACTGTAGGTTCATCATTGCTGCTCTAGTCTCTAAGTGTATTCTTAGACTTGCAGGGCTAGGTTTGTGGGGCTAGAGGGGCCCTAATCATTATGATATTATTATTATTATGTATTTAGTACAGGGTCTACAGGGTCTCACTACACAGATCAGACTTGAAATGATCCTCCTGTTTTCAGTATCCCAAGAGCTGGGATTATAGGCACATACCACCATGCCCAGTGTGAGGGGTCCTAATTAAAGTATTCATTCTACAGATGAAAAAACTGAGCCTATGGAGGTCAAGTTGTTTCCCCTGGGGTCACATAAGCAGTCCACCTTCAGGGTCATTTAGAGTTGCTCTGTCTCCCCTTTACTCTCAGTTAGAATCAGCCTTTCCTAGAAAATCTCTTTTTCTAATGTATGGACGTTTATACTAAAACCACTTGACACATATTACAGGATCATTTTCATTTAGAATTACGTTTTAGAGATCTGAAAGATGAAATTACCTTCCTGAGTTATGTCATTTCTCATTTTCAACTATTTATGAAGCCTGCCCTCTAATTCATGGCCAAGAAGAGATGAATCTGGCACATGGATTGCATTTTCCTTTGAAGCATTCCCCTTGTCTAAAACATTAAAAAATTAAACCTAAATCTCTTTAAGAGCTCAAAGTTTAATCATCAAATATATTCTTAGTATCTATATCATCTATTTCATTTATCTATCTTTAAATAAAGTGCATTTTGCATTTAAAATGCACTTTTAACCAAAAACCCAAGATGGCATGCTTAAATATTTCATATATATATATATATATATATATATATATATCTTCTCATCAGAAATTAAAATGTAGTGAGGTTTGAATTAGAAGTGATATTGATATATTACATATCTAGATTCTTATTTAATAGGCAATGCTCTATTAAACTGAATAACTATAATCATAACTCTTAAATCAACCTTTTCAAAGACCACGTGTCATCTATTATTATATATAATAAAGATATTTCTAAAAGCTTGAGACATTCATAATTCTAGACCGATCATATCATGGAGGAATATTCCAACTTGTACAATATAAATGGTCCTGGACAAAAGCATCAAATAAGTAAAAATCATTTTTAATGATCAAAAACATTAATCAAAGGGCTTCTTATGAATGAACCTTAGTTTTCAGTTAATTCATATAGATCTAATTTATATAACAGGTTTGTTTCTGAGTTAAAAATCACATGGGATCTGGGCCGGCCTGATAGCTCAGTGGACTGAAGCTCCTGCTTAGTCAGAGCTCAGCGGCCAGGGTTCGATCCCACCATGCTGTGCTGGCCACACCTGCAGGGTGCACTGCGATGACAACTGAAATTGAGCATGGTGGTGCATGCCTGTAATCCCAGCCCTTGGGAGGCTGAAAACAGGAGAATCACTACAAATCCGATCTACATAATGAGACCCTATAAACCCAGTAGACCCTGTCCTAAATAAAAAACAAACAAACAAAAAATTACATGGCATCAAAGGAAGTATACAAATGAGATTTTTTTTCATTATTGTATGATGTTAACCACCTCTTTAATAATCTTGGAAGCAAAAGTATATGCCCTTATTATCTGTATACCTATATATCTACTGCATTTTCCCTCAAAGCTTGTAACTCAATTTTATTAGTTTATTCAGGAAATATTTAATAAGGCTCTACCATAAGCCAGGTCCTAATGTTCTTTCCACTAAGTAATCATGGTGTTGAATGTTTCTAAATGAATGAAGTAGTTATATATACTTTTCCCTCTGTAGAGCTGATCTCTGAGTTTTAACTACTTTTCCTAGTCATTCTATCCTAAATTTTCTTCCACACTTTCTCAGTTTATATAGGACTCTTTTGCAACCTGGAAATTCTAGGTATCTCAGTGGTTTCTATGCTGTTTCAGGCCATGTTGTCTTTCCCCAAATTTGCTGCTTAAATAGTGATGTATAAATACATACATGTATCTAAGTGTTTTATGGGAGTGCCATGTATGGTTGTAAGAGAATCCTTTTCCATTAGAGCAGACACTACAGATTATAAATTGCTATATAAACTTTAGAAAGAGAAAACACCAATTTATTCTTGAAAATTTGGTTTCTAAATGGGGGAAGCCCACCTGTGGATCTAGCTTTCATAATACCATACCTTGAGTGGTGGGACCTTGGGTTCTTCTCTTGGAGGCTGTTCTTTCTCTGGTGGGCTACTGGATGATGAGTTCCGTGTAGCCTGATCATCCTCTATCCTAGCTCTCTTTTCTTTACAGATGCCAAAGCTATGCTGCTCTGCAGTTTTCCTCTTTGATATTTCTGATTCTCTACTTTCATTTCTTAAGCCATCAGGCGATTTGGATGGTTCTGATGTCTTGCAAGTATGTGAGGTCTCCAATCGATTCTGTGTGTTCCCTTGCTTATGTGTTTTAGTTCTCAAACCTTCTGAAAAAGCAGCCTTATCTACTGGTGAGACATACTGTTTGTCCTGTAATTTAGTTGGTGGAAGCTCATTTCCCTTAGTTTCTAAATCTTCAGAAAAGACAGATAATTCTAAAGGCGAAGACACCCCTTTCTTTTCAGTTCTTGGCAGGACACTGTGATTTTTAGCTTTCATAACTTCTGTAGCAGAAAGGTCTCCAATGGACAGAGGATAGGGCTTTTCAATTTCAACATGTGATTTACAAGGCTGCTGACTCACGGTCTTACTATGCAGTTCTTCAGAAGGAAATGCTTCAGGAGCAATAGCACAAGAACCCATTTTGATGGATTCAGGAGCATTGGGCAGAGGTTTCTGCTGGGAGAGAAGGTTATCGCCCAGAGATTTGGGAGGGACAGAAGGTTCATCTTTCTGTGGAGAGAGGGCTTCTTCAGACCCAGAAGGTGATTTTCTTTGTTGATGCACCATTCTGTCACTCAAGGAAGAATTAGAAATTGGAGATGTCTCTGAAGGAAGTGGCAAGCTGGATACAAAAGTGGTCTCAGAGGTGAGAAGCATGGAAGACACTGAAGAAGTTTCTGATGTCAAAGGTAAATCAGACATCGGTGATGTTTCTGAAGTTAAAGGTAAGTTGGATACTGGTGATGCTTCAGATGTTAGTGGTAAGTTGGACAGAAGAGATGCTTCTGATATTTCAGGTGAGGTGGATACTGGAGATATTTCTGACATCAAAGATGCATGAAGGTTTTCATCAGTGGCATTTCTCTGACTATACTTGTCTGTATGTTCAGTGCTGGAGACCTCAGAGCAAAATGTCGTTTCAAGGGAGGCTGGAGTGCATGATTCTTCTGATGTAGACTGGGCTTCTCCTCCTGGGGAGGGCAGGCTAGTGCAGGCTCCCTCTGGGCTCTCAGAAGAGAAGGAGGTTTCAGAGATGCATGCATTTTCAGAAAGCTGTTCATCAGGGTCACTCTGGAGCTCCATGTCTACAGCAATTGCTTCACTTGGGAACTGGCCATCTAGAGAAGACGACCCTGTTTTTATTTTGCGAATATTGTTCTCTACTGCAGTTTCTGGTTCCTTATGTTCTAAATCACTGACATGAGTCACAGATGAAGTAGAAGGAACAAGAGAGTCACAAACTTCTATGTGATCAATAACAACTGACATTTCTTCCTGGGGTGATTCTGATTTCTCTTCAATCTTAACTTCAATATGAGGCAAAGTTTCTAAGACATCATTCATCATAACACAGGATTCCAAGTTACCTTCTGGAGGTGCTAATTGGGGCTCATCATGAGAGGTGGGTGAGCTTTCAGATTCCTCAGAAAATTCAGGTATAGTCTTATGATTTTCATTTTGGCACTCACAAATACTAGTCTCTACCTCTTCTGCAACTTCCTCCTGAATCACAGATTCCTCAGGGATCAAAATATCCTCCGATTCTGATTCCACCATCACATCTTTAGCTGGAACTTCTACCATAGGACAGAGTGTAGCACAGTAATTGGATTCTGGAGAAGCTGGATTTTTCATGCTTTTGGGCTGTTGTTCTTCCATGGTGGCCTGTACTGAAGAACCCAGAAGGCCAGAGGTCCCACCTGAGGAACTACCTTCAGCTCCATCATTGTTTGGTCCAGAAGTGAGCTTTACAGATTCCTCTCTTGATATGCCCAACCTAAACAGAAATTAGAGATATTGAATTATTGCTCAACTACAAAGCATAAAAGCCACAGATTGGGCTGGGCGTGGTGGCTCATGCTTGTAATCCCAACACTGCGGAGGCTGAGGCAGGAGGATCACTATGAGTTTGAAGCCAGCCTGGGCTACAAAATGAGTTCAAGGCCAGCCTGTACTGAGACTCTGTCCCAGAAAGAAAGAAAAAAGCCACAAGTTGGAACTCTTACAAATATAATATACAAGAGAAGTTAATGCATCAAATTAATCTTATCACTATGTAACATCATGAGTTATATAAAATATTTTATGATGACATAATTTCTTCACTATTTTTGGTTAAGGAATGTATATTTTTTATTTTCTAGGCAAGCAGATATGAACTGCAATCTACCAAGTATTAGTAGAGAACAGAAAATTACAAAGAAAAGATTAGAAAATATGGGCAAAAAAACAAAACAAGGACACAATCAAAAAATTTTTAAGTCAGAAAGTATAAAGATGACCTCATGACAGAAAATAATAATCAAGATTAATGGCAGATGGATCAGATATACCAATTCTAAAACTAAAGCATCTGTTTAGCTTTGACTCTCAATCTTTGAAATTAATCCAAGAAATATTAGTCATTTTACTTAAGCATCTAGCATCTAATTGAAATACTCAGCAACTTCTACTAAAAAACTAAAATGAATTATTATACTAGCTTACATTTGTGTGAGCAAAAATTTCTAAAATATTTGTGTATATTATTTATTGTAAAGATATTACATATAAAATAGTGACAAAAATCAAGAAATAATCCAATCAGGGATCAAAGAAGAATCCAGTTCAGGTCATTGGGAAAAGGCACTCAGAATTACCATCAAGCATATTACAATTATACTTAAGTATACTGTAAGTCGCTGATTTTTTTATAGTAGTCAGGTATGACATCGGCTTTACAGAGTAGAGAGATAAGCTGTTCTAATGGAAAGTAAATAGGATGCAGGAAATGATAAAATAACACAAGAAAACAAACAGATAGACACATGTAAATGAAGAAGATAGCTCTACTAGTATTGACACAAGAAAATATTGCAATGAAATCCAATTCAAACTTTTACATACATAAAATTCCCCAAATGAAAGTGAAATAAAATTCAATGCACCTTGGGGATATACGACCATTGTCTTCTTTACTATAATTGAAAAGGGCTCCAGAAATGTAATGCAAAATACAGCCAGCGTGGTAAGTTTGTTTGTTTTTTTTTCTTTTCAACTTTCCATAAGAAGAAACCTAGCTAAGATACACTTTAGAATTACACTGTATTGAAAATGGTAAAATAATTATGTTATAGAAAATTTATTCCTGAGTAACCAGCAATAGATAAGATCCTTTGGATTTGGGTCAAGTATACACACCACTGATAAGCAGTTAGGCACACAACATACAGAAATATAGATACTGGTGGTCAAATTTCTGTTAGCTGGTCAGTAACAGTATGATTAAAAACACATACAGATAAAAATATATACATACAAAATTAAACTGCATAAATATAATTATGCGTATTAAATATGGCACAGACATAGAAGGTACTCACAACAAACCATATGCTACCTAAAAGAAAACCTGATTCCAGATATCTAGACCATATATCGACAGAATACTCTAAACCTTAAACATGAATAAATGATCTCTAAGTAACCAAAATAAATATAAAACAGAGCTACCTTAAAAGCAAAGCCAATAATATTTATAATAAATGTTTAAACTAAGCTAAATCTTATATAAGACATTTAGATAGCAACATTGTTGGAAAACAGAACAGTGAAAAATGTATAGGCTCAAAAAAAATTGTTTTGTCCTGGGGCAAATCTGGCATATTTGGGGAAATGTAGGCAACTTAGTAGTGAAAGAAAGAAAAGCGGAAACCACAAAATGTACACAGTATTCCTATTATTCAGTATATAATCAAAAATAGAAAACAATACAAGACATGTCTATCGACATAGTAGTAAAATACAGAACAAAACAAAAAACTATTAAGAAGTCTGAGAAAGAAGATCCAGTTTAAGAACATTTTGATTCCAAGCTTCGTGGCAGCGATGGGGAGCCTCATTTATTCACGCTATCACAGTTGTTACTTTCTGGAGAGGAGCCTTAAACCTAATATTCATGGCAGTCTGTGAAGTTTCCAAACATAGTGGAACAGAATGTAAATGTGTGAACTGTTCTTAAGCCTCTGACTCTGAGTAGTTAATCTCGATGTGCACACCTGGGAAAATTACTTAACTTCATTATTCCTCTGTTTCCTGGTCTTTTGTATTTTATCTCTATGGAAAAAGAAAATGACACCCACCTTATAAGTCCCTGGGAAGAATGAGAGAAAAATACATACTACTCTTTGAAACCTGTCAGAGGCGGTGTGTACTCGGTTTTTGGTGTAGAGTAGGGAAGCTCTGCTTAATGCAAAGTCCATCCGCATAGGCTGTCTGTGAGCAGAGTCTCAGAGACCCACAGACAACCTCACTCCTGGCACCTAGAACAGTGTCTGGTACAGATGACACGTGAGAGAAATATCACTGAATTAATGAAAGAATGGATCAAACATTCAATAAAAGCTAAGGACCAATGCCCTGAAGTAACTCAGTTACATTTTTGCCATGACTAAAGAGTGGCCCCGACATTCACAGAGGAGTCTTCAGCATCGTTCTCCAGGGTTCTGTACCCTGCTTGGCTTCAGCATGACTAGAGCGCTTCCAGCAGTGTGGATGCCTGAGTTTTATGAGTGGAGATTATTCTCCCAAATTGCACGTATTTTACAATGTCCAACGAGGGTTTTGATGTGGGCAGGCGTAAGTAATACCTCTCTCACATGGAGCTCGACACATTATAAAGTGTTGAGAAAATGCATTGATTATCTCTGTAGTTTTGCTTAAGTACACATATATATGCTTCTAGGAATTCCGGCACAGCAATAAAAACCAGCTTTACAATTCAAAAGTACCACTACAGACTAGCAGCCACGGCTGGCCTACACTGGGGAAGCGCTCGGCCCACTATGTCGCCTTCTGCTGGGGAGCTCTACTGTGGGACTCCTCCTGGCACAACTTTACCCCTTCCTGGCGGGGGGAGGGGGCGAGGTTTTGAGAAGAAACTAGATAGCACAGGTTTTGTAGCCTTAACAATGTCGGTGTCTTTTACATAAAGTGACAACTTTGAAGTCCTAGGTGTGGGCACATTAAGGTACAAATTCCTCTACTGAGCAGGACCTAGGAATACTGCCCATAGTTCCCAAGTCTCCCATCTTTCCCCCTAGTGATCCAATTGCCTTTGATACATTCATGCTGCCCAAGCAAAATACATTTATGCTAAACAAGAGGCAGAAGTAAAAACTCCTTTCAGGTTAGTTTGGTGGCTGCCATGCTGCTATGCAGCTGCTATTCCTTTAAGAACCATGCCTACATAAACAATAAATTAGATACAAGCTACATTTGACAAAGGAGATGGATAAAGTGAAGGATAACACTTCAGGCTCTCATCAAAGCAAGAACTAAATAAATATTATAATGGACGTGCATATTCAATATTTTCAGAAATAAATGAGAATTGAGTGCATATCTAAAACTCTGCATCTTGAAATAATCCATTAATGAAAAGGCTGGATAAAAACTAGAATGGTATTGAAATCCTCTTACAAAAACTACAATTGACTTCTATAAGATTTTATGTGCTATTTTCAATCCAAAGTGAATTTTCATGAACGAGTTATATATCCTTGAAAATGCATTT
Organism: Tympanoctomys barrerae; assembly: GCA_002564285.1. NCBI lineage: Eukaryota > Metazoa > Chordata > Mammalia > Rodentia > Octodontidae > Tympanoctomys > Tympanoctomys barrerae. The sequence continues at coordinate 8,827 of NDGN011429054.1, read as the reverse complement.
TTTAAAATTTAAGTGCTGATATGCCACATAATTTCATCCACAATTTCTTAAACTGAGGGACTACTGCCTTTTATCACGAGTTTATTAAGTTTTACAGCATATGAATGTGTCATGCGAAGCAGAGAATCACAGTTTCATTTCCTTTGAAGAAAAATGAGAAAAAAATACACTAGTACTCACTTTTCTCCATAAAACCTCTCAAAAAATTTTTCTTTCCAAGGTTCTGTTTTCTTTTCCTTTTCAATTTCTTGCCTTATTCGTAACTGCATTTCAGGGGTAAACTCTCCTAGGGGAAAAAAGTAGTAATCCATTGAGTAAGAGTGGCCGCATCTTTTCCCAATTAAGAAAGAAAACATACAATTCATTTCTGTATACTTTTATGGATGTTGAAAAGTACAATGATGAGTAATGATAACATTTCTACAGCTTTTTTATGAACATCATTCACACAGTCATTTTGTCTTAAATGAACGCTAAAACATCTAGCGAGACGTGCTGCATGCTAAGGGCGGCAAATGGAAGTGCGCACATCTTCATTGTCCTGGGGGAAATCAGTCTGATGGGAGTAAAGGCACATCAGTGACTTATGAAGTAATGTCAAAAGCACCATTTAGGCCATAATAATAATATATGTCATAAAAGTGTAGATGGAAAAGCACGTAATTCTGCCTAAGTCAATTAAGGAGGATTACACATACGAGCTGAGTCAGCTTTTGAAGGATGCCCAGGATTCCACAAAGTGATTAGTAACAAAGCACAAAGACAGGACTATTTTTATTTACATTCTTCCCAAAGGCCAATTATGAGCGGAACACAGGATGAAGTAGATTAGGAAAGAAAAGCTCAGGCCAGTTATGCAACGCACATTTGAACCAAGGAGATTTCTATATTTCCTAAGGGAAATGAAAGGAGGCCCTGGTGCATTCACTGAGGCAGAGATACAGCTAAATAAACAGAAAGATAAAGCAGACGATGTGGTGAAGGCATCACAGGGCTCCCGTTAGGAGGCCATGGAAGAGCACATATGAGGGACACAGAGCGCAGCTGGGCTGGCAGCAGGGGCAATGGTGAAGGGGAATCAGATGGAATTAGCAGTTTAGGATAGAGAAAGAAGGGTCAAAGATACCACATAGGATGTAAACCACGGGACAGTGGTGACAGTACACAGACAACAAAGTGAAGAGCATATGTGAAACAAAAAAGAGTATTTTGATGTTGAGTAAAAATATTGAGTATTTTGAGACACAAGCTCGGGGGCCGGAGAAAATATGGTATGAGTGATCAAGAGTAGAGAGCGAGAGTCAGACCTGGAAGTTCTTGGCATCTGTGCAGAACTTACACTCAAGATGAGTAAGGCTGCTTGGAAAATGTACAGGGTTAGAAAAGAAAACAGATGCTCCTTAGATTACAGACCAGTAGGAGCTCCTGAGGGAGGCGGAGAAAGGGTGTCAGAAATGCAGTGCTATGAAATCGCTTAAAATGTACTAGGAAGGCTTAAGTCAGGTGATTTCATACAAAGGAGATGCTGGAGAATGAACGGGTCACGTAAGTCATGAGAAGAGGCAGGCAGAGTTGGCCTCAGGAAGGCAAGCCTCCTCTCCTCGAAGGCACACGGAGTTTCCTGCGGAGTCAGCAGCTCAAGGGAGAAGTGACAGTGGGTAGCAGGGAAGTACTGTAGTCTTTCAAGACACTCGAAAGAATAAGTGAGGTCAGTTAGAAGCACTTATGCATAGTTACTGCTTTATATTTCAGGGAGGCAAAAACTTGGAGATGAAAGAAAGGTATGAAGCTCAGCAGAGTATGTGGACTCCAATATCCAAAGCACAAATCTAAAATTTACCTTCTGCCAGTCGCTGTTTCCACCCTTGTGCTGCATATGCAAAGAATTCATTATTTAGGGCTGAAGTACTGAGGCGTAAAATTCCATCACTTCCCATCTAGAAAATAAACCGAAAAAAACAAGATTCCATCAAGAGTAATTCAAAGCAAAAATATGTAGAATAGAAACAAAATCAAATAGTGCTGGACTCTGTGTGTGTGCATGTGTATATGTATATGTACATGTGTGTGTGTGTGTGTGTTCTGGGATAGCATAAAAGCTGTATGTACTCTGCTTTCTTATATAGAGCACAGAAAGAATTAGAATACTGTCTTTGATAAGTTTCTTATGTGACTGAGGAGACAAAAACATAAAAAAAAAAATAAATAAATACTGCCAAGCATTATGTGAGTGGGAATTAAGAGGTTCCAAAATAAAAGCTAGAGTGAGACATGTAGGTGGGCAGGAGGGGTTAGAAAGACTTAATCCAAGAGCTAGGATTAGTGCAGGGACAAGACACCAGCAGGTTTTCAGCAGAAAGGCTAGAGACTGAAACCCACCACATACTGTCGGAAGGCATGAGCTCTACGGAACAGCCAGCGTCCTAAGCAGTTAGTACTGGACTCCTTATAAGGGCACGGGGATGCTTTAGTCTGATACTTAGAGGCCTGGAAAACTGTAGCAAAACTACTGTTCAAAGATTTTCTTTTCCTTTAGATACTTCCTATTACCTGAAAATACTTTTTGGGGGGAGCGGGAGGGGGGACGGGGACAGTGTCTCTCTGTGTAGTTCAGGCTAGCTTGGACTCATTATGTAGCCCAGGCTGGCCTAAAGCTTGTGCCAATCCTCCTTGTGGCAATCCTCCTAACTGCCTCCTGGGTGCTGGGATTACAGGTATGTATCACCATGCTTGGCCCAAGAGCATAATTTTTATCCCTACACTCTTTTATTTGTTGCTTTCTTTACTCTTCACTTCACGCCCTGAGAGACTAACCCCTTTCTGAGACTTAACTCAATGTCATGAATATGTCAGCTAAATCACTGCTTAGGATCAAGGGAAAATATTGAATCTGTATGTATTACATCACCTACTCTAAGCTGGATTATGACCAGTTAAACTCTTTAAAAAAGGCAATAAGAACAAAGATGAGATATGCCACTCTCTGACATTGTAACACTCACAGGGAGGCCACAGATTTGTGATCCTTTGGTTCTTTACCTAAGAAGAAACAAGTAACTGCACTAAAACATCCAACCACTTGGAAAATTTGGACAAGATTTCCATTCATTCATTCATTCATTCATTCATTCATTCATTCTTCTGTTTTTATCTTTCATTTTTTTGTAATTTAGGGAAGGGTCTACAGGGTGTTAAGGGTCTCACTACTAGATCGGACTCAAAGTGATCCACCTGTTTATAGCCTCCCAAGATCTGGGATTATAGGAGCGCGTCACCATGGCCAGTCTCAATTGCTGTCTCAGTGCACCCCAGGGGTGGGGCTGGCACGGCAGGCCCAAGGATTGAACCCCTGACCCCTGTTCTGTTTTGATCTTTATTCAAAGGATTCTTACTAGGCCAGCTATATGAACCTATGTGTCTGGCACTTCCTTGTAGAGTGTTAGAAATACAGTGGCAATAAAGAAAAAAGGCCCTGTACTTATATTTTGAATATTCTCCACAATAGAATGGATGCTTCTGGTTCTTGTACATCCTTCTACCTGCCGGAGCTCAACACAGCTCTAACACATACTTATGTCCCCATCCCCATTTTCTACCCCATGGACTCACCACAGTCTCAATACACGAGAGGAAAATGTCCCAGATTTCCCATCCTTTAGAGAATTCTAGGGCACTTTCTTCTAGAATGTTGTTTATGTACTAAACTAACAAATGCCATTTGGTGATTGGGTCCCAGAAGCTAGAATATATAGGTCTGGTAACAAATGGGTAGAATGAGCCTTTGTACTCTTAAGTCCCAGGGATCCACTTATGTCTTGTGGTGAGATAGTCTGAGGCTCACAGCAATGCCAGGAGAAGGGTAAAGGAGCCAAGGTCTTAGAGCTGGGGGTCTAGGTCACTCCAGTAGGCAAACTAGTGGAAGTGCTAGACAATAGAGGGAGACAGAAGGCTATAAACACAACCATAAACCCAACTTAAGACTGTCTTGCAGTCAGTCTCAATGACCCCTTTGAACTCATCATGACCTATTACTCCTTAAAGAATCAGTGACAAAGTGAGGTACAGCAAGATGTGAGGAGTACAGAAGGTAGAGTGTACTAGACAACAGTACTGCTCTCTTCATGCTGTTTAGCCTATGCAGTAGAGCACCTGGGGAAATAGGTCAAGTCATTTGTCTCACCCAGGCCCACCAAGTCCTAAGTCTTCCACAGAGGCACAAAGGTCTCTGAGGGACCCTGTGGGTACATTGTAGGAAGGCTGCATTTGGTCTTAGGAGAAAAACAAAGTCCAAAGGAGATAAGAGCTTCAAAAATGCTCCCATTCTCCTGTTACCTGTAGGACACTTCTAGGGCTGCTGCTACACATTTTCTCTGAAGGCCCTCAGTAGCGGTGATCCCTAGCTCTCCACAGGCTTCTTCCTGCTACTCACATTGCTTCATTTGTCTGGCTTTTGTCTCCAAACTAGATTATTAGCTTTCAAGTTCCAAGTTTCTTGTTCGATTTACCTCCACATTTTATTATCTTTTTCAATATGAGCCTAAAGGGGGAAAACTATAGAGTGTCTTGTTAGGTAACAGAAGCTATCAAAAATGTTGAAGCCTGGATACAGGGTAGACTCAAGATGTAGTCCTGTTTGCTTCATCTAGCACTGCCTTGATGTGCTGCTTTTACTAGGGTAGTGGTGATTACTCCAAACTCATGTTAGCTAGTTGTATTAAAAAATAAAAAATCTTCTCTTTTGAATATGCAACTCCTTCTGGACATCCCACAGTTTAAATGGCCTCATTTTGGCCACGTTCTAAAATCTGGTTACCACAGGTAGGGAGGCATTGATTGATACGCTTGGGACCACAAGACCATTCCAAGACTGGGGTGGATGGGAAGAATGACCTAAGTTATTAGAGAAAACCTTGTGGTCTAACAACTCGACTCCACTCTGTCCATTTTTGTAAAAGAAAATGTTTGTATAAACCTGGAAAACAGATGTTGCTTAAACAAAAATATACATTGTACACACATGTACTCTTTATATAAAATGTCAATTAAACACTTGTGTATTAAATTTACAAATAAAAAATGCTGACACCTAAGGAAAGTCTATAAAGATCTGTGCTTGCAAAGACGACTTTTGGAACCATGTAAAGAAAGGGCAGGAGAAGGAAAGCCAGCTACAGGGGCAATACTAGAAATGGCACTGGCATATCTCTATGAAAGATAATGAAGGCAAGTCTCAGAGATACTCAAGGCTGGGTTAAAGTTTTCAGGATTCAGAAAAAGGCATCCAGGGAATATTTCATAAAATATGTAAATTATTCAGGAAGTTTCTGGGAGAGGGAAGAGAAGCAAAGGAAGGTTGCCCTTGAGTGAAAGTCTAAAAGGAAAGTCAGCAAGACGCTCTACCACAAGCAAGGAAGCTGATGACAAGAACATCTTTGAACATGCCTCTAGCCAGTCCAATTTTCCTCAAATATAGACTCCCAGTATATGCCCTCATGGCTCAAGAACCTACAGGCAAAATGCTATTCCACTGGGAAAGATTACAAGAGGACACTTAGTTTATTGCTTTGATAGATTTATATTTGGAATATTAGGACTAGTAGGCAGAGAGTGAGTGCCCTTAGAAGATAAAAGGACTTGTGTACTGTGCTATACACATATAGAAACTGCAATAAAAAACCTGAGAATTATTCTACAGTTAAGGACACAAACAAAGATTTAAAAGCTCTTATGCTCCATGCAATGCTTTCTGTCTGTTCAATACTCTGCAAAAGTTTACTGCACTGTCTTTGCTTTGTGTAGTGAAATATCTAAAATTTAACTCTGGTAGCTGATATATGGAATTTTGGTTACATACATGCTGGCAGGTCAGAGACTTGACTAGTTACTAATTGAATACTTCAGCATTATTTTAAGACACAAAGAAATAGTAGATCAGATTAGCTCTGACAGACTCTCAAGATTTCAGTGCAGAAAAATGCAAAGCAGTGTGACATAAATATACTCAAGAATATGGAAGCTAGCCCTGCAGGAAAATGTTTTTCTTTTGAAACAGAAAAATAATATGAAACTGCCACATTCCCAGCCAATATGAGACAGCACAATTAAAGTAGGCTTAAATGAGACTTAGGAAATACACACCAATAAAACTTTTAAAATATACTATTAATTTTATGGCCTTTAAGAAATTCTGTGTAAAAGATAGAGCATTTTAATGAACTAGAACAATAAACATTTCGGAAAGGTCTATATTTATTGCTGAGCTATAAATCCCTGTATTTTTCATTAGCCACGACAGAAACATTCATTCTAAAAAAAATCATCTAACTCTAAATAGGTGTCTAGTCAAACTATTGATAAATTATGCTTCCTTTTAAACTAAGAAGAGAAAAACTGTGACCAAAATAACTAGTTCCTTTGATGAGTCTATAATTTGCTTTTGCTATTGATTACATTAACATACATTTTATGGGGTAAATGTCACATGACAGTCAGGGTTAAACAAATATTGCTTTTTGCACAGCATTCAACATCTGAAGTTGGGGGCATGTTAATTTAACATGAGAATATATTTACATTTAATAATAACCCTTAAAACCCATGCTGCATTCTTTATTACTGTTTTTTTCTTTTTGTATTTCCTATAAATGAGTCCAAATGGAAGGTGTAATTATAGGAATAGGGAGGAATGTGCCGGAGTTAGAAAATGAATAAATATCACTAGTATATCCAGAAATACACGTGATTTGCATTTCATTTTACAGTAAATGGAAAGTTGCTTAAAGTCAAGTCAAACCCTGATGAAAAGCTTCACGCTAGTGTGTTCAGGTAAGTGTGCTGCGAGTGCAGACAGGCTCAGGATGGGCCTTCCGGAAGCTACTATCAAGGCTGCTGGAAGCAGACATCGGAAGGGAGAAAGCCACAGAGGTACCTGGAAAAGCATGAGTGAAGCCACAGGAACAATCGAGCGAAGGCCCCCAGGTGCAGTGTGAGCAGAGCCTCAGAGTGGCAAGCAGCCTGACAGTGGACGTGGTCTGCTGGGCCACGTAACCCTGGACAGCCTGGCTTCTTCCCTGAGGGAGCGGGAAAGCCACTGGGGGGATTGGGCTAGAGGAATGAAACAACTCAACATTTCAAAAGAAATCTCTGACTTCTGTGTTTAGAAAGGACTCTAGAGTAGAACTGTCCAATGGCAATAAAATGTGAGTCTCAAAAATTATTTTAATTTTTCTAGTAATTGTATTGGAAAAGTTGGAGGAAATAGGAAATTAATTCCAGCAATATTTTCACTTAATTCAATCAATCCAAAATGCTATTATCTCAATATGTAATCCCATATAAAATATTTTGTGGTAGTTTTTATTCTCTTTGAATATTCAAATGTCTCTTTCATACCACATCTCAATTCACATTTCTAGCAATTAATAGTCACAAGTGGCTAGTGGCTACCATGTAGGAAACTCTGAAAAAGAAAGACTTACTGGTAGAGACAATACTCCAGGAAAAATGAACAAGAGCTTGTAGCAAAGAAATAGTAGAGGTATCACTATATTCTAAAGTCTGACAGAACAGGACTTGATAGGGTGGGTGAATGGTATGAAAGCGAACACCCCAGAAGACAACAGGACTTGAGGCCTTGGCACTTAAAAGTGTGAAATTACTGAAAAGGAGAAGACTATGTAGAAAGAGGCTTCGTTTTATACACTTAAAATAGAGATGCTGGTCATAGTTCTCTTGTCTATATCATAGCTGTATCAATCCTGTGTTAGGGTAGAGGATGTGGTGCACAAAAGCAAGAGTATTCCTGTCTGAACAGGGATTCCTGTCCAGAAGCAATAAGAGAACACCAGAAGACAGAAGAGAAAAATTCTTGAGATTATGTTGACAGTGAAAATAAAGAGGAAGAAGAGTATTCAAGACAGGCACAGGAACCAGAATCAATGGCCCTGAGTGAGCGTGTATGAGGGAGACAAATGAGACAAAGATGTAAAAGATGATCTGCAAAGTAAGGCTTATATGATTTGACAGACATGGGCATAAGCACAGGAAGAGGTAGAGAAGGGACAGTTTTTAAGGCCAAGAAATAATGATATTGGCACTGGATAATTTGCACTAAGTGTATATTGAAGGCATCCAAACAAAGGTGTCTAGTTAATAACTGAGAACAGAGGCCAGATGCCCAACACTGAAGGAGTAACTAAAAATGATTATGAATTATTCGCAAAAAAAAGTGAGGTTGAAAATGCTCAAGGAATATTTACCTAGACAGAAGATGGCACAAAGCAAGACCCTGAACAATGGTGATACAAAAAGAACAGAGGAAAATCTATTAGGAAGAATACAGGAAAATACCAAAGAAAATCCTATTCGGAAGACTAAGCCAAACAGCCAGAGGAGAGCAGCGAGTCAGAGCTAGCAGCATGAGAAATGGAAGAGCAGCATTTTCATAAAACAATCTCTATTGTGCATGTGCTGATGTCTACTGACCTCCTTAGATCTACACGGATGCAGCTGGGTCCAATAAAGAGAATCGAAAGGGCCTTGAAAGGAAAGGCACCCTGCATAGTGAGTCACTAAGCAGAAGTCTGATTCAGTTTCAAAAAGTAAAAAAAGTGTTAACTATAGGATGTCATTGAGCCTTATACGGGATGATGAAGGATCCCACATCCCTGCATGTACACATCACAATAAATCCCAGCCATGGCATCATTCTCTCCATAGTGTAACTTTTCAAATTTTACTTTACCACTCAGTGTCATTCAGATGGCTCAGGAGAGTGTATGCTCCAGTTTTATCCATGGGAGAAAAGTTTATCCTTTAGAATAACATG
>NDGN011429053.1:0-11740 GCA_002564285.1 Tympanoctomys barrerae | reverse complement strand
AACTCAGGCCCTTGTGCTTGCCAAGGAAGTGCTTATTCCACTGAGCCATCTCCCCAGCCCCAACGTAGAGATTCTTGTGGTTCAAACAAACTGACAAAACACACACTGAAGGGTCCTGAGCAAGATGGGCTTGAGTACTTGGTGTGGAATGGGGTCGTTAAGGATGGTTTCCCTACTGAAGTGGGATAAACAAACTATGAGGCAAATGAGGGGCTGGGAGGGCTATACAAGGACCAGGGGTTACTGGGTTAGGAGAGGTTAAGAGGTGGTGTCCCTGGTATGGTGAGACATGGGCTGGGACCTCCTGGGCCTTTTCAAGGGCTGGGGACACCTGAGAGCAAAAGAGACCCTGAAGATTTGGGTGAGGAGGCCTGTGGGATCCATGACCACACTCAGCTTTCTGACTATGACAAGGGCAGTAGCTTCCCGTGAAAGATGCAAAGTCCATTGGTGACTGACTCCAGGCTCAGGGGTGCCTGGGCATCTGCAGCCACTGCTCCACATCCTGTCAACTCTGCCTAAAAGTCAGCCCAAGTTTCAAATGGGTACTCACCAACAACAATCCCTGTAGGCAAGTCTGGTACCCCTGTACTTGCTGGCATTGACCTTCCATGGTCCCCTGGAACTCTGATCACCCTTGAGCCCAGCCCTGCCAGGGTTCCCCACACCACCCCCGCTCCTGGTGGATCCCCTGAGGCCTTGGTCGTTCCCATAAGTGTCCCTGGGGCTCTCTCCACCACACAACATCGCTTGGGACCCAGTGGTCGCTAGGCTGCAGGCTGGGGCTCCCGGGCAGGCCTAGCGCTGGTGGCAGTGGTGCTGGCTGCAGCTCAGATGGCGGCGGAAGCCGGGCGCTCGTGGGCTCAGGCGCGAAGCACGTACGGAGCTAGTGAGGCACTGCGGCGTGGTGTAGGACGCCGTCGGGACCCGGGATCGCAGCCCAACGGGTTGGCCCCGGAAGAAGTCCGCGCCCCAGGCCGCCTGGCTCGCTTGCAGGGCCAGCTCCGCGCTGAGGTAGCCAGGAGAGCAGAGGCTCCGAGACTGCTGAGGCTGGTGGAGCGCGCGGGGGCCGGAGCTGGTGCTGCAGCGACCAGCGATAGGACTGATGCACGCAGCGGCGGCTCGGTGTGCTCCGTGTGCGGGGAGCCGCGCGGCGGTGCCACTTACCCTGCGGGTGTCCTGGAAGTGAGCGAGCGGCGGCTACAGGAGGGCCTGGCAGCCGTGCGCGCCGAGCTGGGCGCGGGATTAGAGGCACTACGAGCGGAGCTGCGCACTGAGCTAGACGCCCTCCGAGCGCTGCTGCCGCCGCCTCCGTCGCCACCACCCGCCCGCCGCGAGCCCCGTGCCGCTCCCCGCGCCGCGCCCCGAGGTCCAGCTCTGTTGCGGGCACTTGGCGCTGTGAACGCCTTGGTCGTGCCATCGAAGCCCGAAGTGGATGCCTCTGATGGCCCTGCAGAAGGTGGTGCGAATCGAGCCCCAGTCCGGAAGAACCACAAGAAAACTTCCCTGCCACCAGGGGCCCCTCAAGGAGATTAAGAGCAGCTACACTGAAGGCGGCCTGGGGTGAAGTACCAGAGAAGTCACCGCTACCCTGAGGGGATGTGGTGTCCCTGGTAGGGGGCAAATGGAAAGATTTACCCGCCACTTGGTTCGAAGCAAGAAGATTCCCAGATGCTAGCAGCTAGTGTATTTGCAGGGTGGGAAGCAGAGTTGGAGTTGGGGACTGTCCAGGATCAGTCTGCGCAGGGAGGGCGGCTCTGCACTTGTGATCAGGGCTCAAGACGTCCCGGGTGTGGAAGGTGGGTAGAGCCCTTTGGTCTTAAGAATGCGTAAGGATCTGGGCCAGAGATGTCGGCCTCCAGGAAAGCAGCCCAGCCTCCTGCCTCTGAGGTGAGTGAAGATCCATTTTCTTTAATGGTGCTAGGGGGAAGGCAAGCCCTCCACACACTGCAACATTGTAACCCAGACAATGTGCAACAGACTCCAGAGACACACAAGTGGCTGAGACATTGGGACCTGGACACGTCAGTGAGGACAGTTCCATATCGATGTACAATCACATTCCCCACATATGCTATGGAGGAGGCAGCCTGACTCTGGCTTCACTCACATGACAGCTTCATCCAGTGTCCCTTGGACCAACTTTGTTTTGAACAGTGACATCAGGGACATGTATGCTTCCACTTAGGTTCACCATAGACTGCGGGATATAGCATCTCTCTAGAAAGTCTCACTATACAATTGGACTATACAGTGTAACTTCCCAGTTTAACTGCCAGCTGTGTTTGGCTTCACCATGGGCAGACAGCTCTTCTGGTGAGCTGTCACCAGAACCCACCAACCTAGCCCAGTCTGCAGCAGAGACTGGAACCAACAACTTCTCATGGGGAAACTTTAGCTGGGGTCTCTACTAAAATAGTATCCTGGGTTTTAAATAAAATGTGTAATTGTGGGCTAAAAGTGACATTTTTGAGAATGCAAGCTTTTCTCCTTCCATCTAATCAGGAATTTGAATATGTAGTAGGCTGGGAACCCCTTCTCCCTCTAAGAGGGATATGGGAGTGAGCCTGGGGCTTCTGGAAGAGAATCCTGAGACTGTGGTGGAGTGCGGAACGGTCACTAAGGGGTCTCCCAGTTGTTTGGACAGGCACTTAAAGTGGAAAACAGCTTAACCTAGGGCCCATTCCGTCCCCATTCCCAGCCACATTAGCCCAAGGTCACTGTACATTATTTCATTTCATTTTATTTTTATACAAGCTCTTGTTATGTAGTTCAGGCTGGCCTTGAGCTCACGGTGTAGCAGTCCTCCTACAAGTGCTGGGATAACAAGCATGCCAGTAGACCAGGGTATGCATCATTTATTATGGGAGGAGTCAAGTCTGTATCCTAGGTCCCAGCCACAGCCACACACAGAGCCCCAGGCTCAGTAGAGTCTGATGTATACCAGCCAGGGTTAGGATCTGGGGTGAGGCTGCAGCACGGATCATGGCTCCGGGTGAGGCAGAGACCCTACGCCCTTCCAGGGGCTGCTGGGGGCGAAAATTATCAGTGAGCAGCCTGAGCCCGGCCCGAGGTAAGGTCTGGAACTGGGCCACCTGAGAGGGCAAAGATGAGTCAAGACGGGAAAGGCTGGGAAAAGCTAAACCTTCGGGAAAGAGGGCTGCCTGGCCCAGGAGCAGGGGCCTCACCTGCGCACGTCCGATGGGTATGGCAGTCTCAAAAATAGTCCAGAGCACTGTGGGTTCACAGCCTGGTGTGGTCAGTGACCCCGAGTAGCGATAGTAGTGCAAGAGCCCCGAAGAGCCAGGCAGCAGAGAGGCCAATGGGAAGGTAGATGTCAGATTCACCAAGATTCCTGGGGGGAGGAGACATTGGAATCCACTTCCCTATGTCCCCAGCTTAGATGCAACCCCACTGCTCCTCACCTGGCGAAGACACGTTCTTCAGGACTGACATAATAGCAGAGAAGTTGGAGTTGTCTTGGTCCTGCTCCTGGGGAGTGCAATTCCAGTGAGAGGGACTCTTGAGTTGTGAGTCTCTGAAGGTGGGAGCTCTGGGAGTAAGGAGCAGATTCCAGTGGGAAGCTCTCAGGAGTGATAGGGACTAGGGAGATGGCTTTGGGGAAGGTCACCCCTACTGAGCACCAAGACCCAGCACTTCCAAATGGCTTCATCCTCCCAGAAATCCTTTAAATTCTATAGGACACCAAACCACACCTCACTACCCTATAGATTCCAAGGGCCTTCCTCAACCTCTCCACACAAGATCCCCTTGCTGGAAGCCACAGGGAACACTCAGGCCCTCTCTCACCTCCAACAGCACAGCCAGCACTGTGAGCCCATCTGGGTGACGTCGAGCCTCCCCCATGCTCTGGTACTTAGTGCTTATGTGGACCACATGCATCTGGGGAGGCAGACATCAGGAGGTTCCTGCTGCCCTATCCCTTCACACTCCCCCATCTTACTTAATGGTGTACCCTGCCATACTAGAGCCCACCTCCATGGAGCTCCGCTGCCCATCCAGGCTGTGCTCAGAGCCTGTGTGTCCTGGACTCCCCCAGTGGAAGTGCAGCTGCAGTGCGTGGTAGGCAGGTGATGGTAGCCCGGCCCCCCAGATCTTCAGGGGGCTCTGTGGACCAGTGTCCATGTGGAGGATCACTGAAGATAAAGGGATACATGATATGCCCCTTCTCCTGCCAAGGCATTAAATCTAGCACAGCAGGAAGGGAGCAGCCCTCTTGTGGTGGTCTGGTCCCAGCTGTGGGTTGTTGTGGCTACCCTCCAGGCTCCCTGATCCTGGGGATATCCTGACTTCTGGGTTTATTTTGACAGTTTGTCCTGCTCAAAGGGCCATAGCTGGTTACTATTTGTAAGAGTCCTGACTCCTATGGGTGGCATCTTGACCACTGTATGTGGTTCTGATTTGTGATAATTTTGACTACTACTAAGTGGGGTGGGGGACTCTCATTCATGTATATAGCTTCTTAGCCAATCTGTGGGCGTTATTTTTTGTAGTGCTGAGGGCCTCACATGTGAGAACACAGGGCCTCACATTCTCAGCAAGTGCTCTAGGACTGAGCTATGCCCTCAGCCCTGTGGGCAATTCTTGATCTCTACATGGTATTTCAGCTCCTGTATGTTTAAGTCCTGATGCCTGTGTGCCAATGGGAGTTCTCATTTCTTGTGTGGGATTCCTGTCTCTGTTTGTAAGGAGTCCTGACCTTGGGCTGCTGACCTGTATGGCCATCATTCTCGAGGGTCCATGGGCCTGGAGGTGCTGAGTCATAGCCTTGAAAGATGAAGGGCCCGAGAGTGGAGTCCCGCTGGACCAGGCGGAGGTCTATGTTGATGGGGGATTGGGTTGGGCCCCCACAGGCAGGTGCTAGCTCCTTCCAGTGGGTGGGGCCTGAGGGAACAAGGTCTGGGATCTCTGAGGAGGGGTCAAGAAAGCAACCTAAGGGTACATAGAGGACCCCACACACCAGAGAATACCCTAGGAAACTACTAGACCATCCCTCCACACACCTGGACAGGCCACAGCTTCCACATCTTGCCCTCAGCACTTAACCTAGCCACCAAGTCTGAAGCTGGGTGCCCCATAGGGAAAGGAGGTAGACCTCTCTGGCCCACAGTGGAGACCACCTCCTATTGCATGCACTGACAGGCCTACAGACCCAGATAGGAACAGGACTAGGGATCACAGCAGACTTGGACACAGATACAGAGGGACAGTCACAGCCATGCTATCTTGTCCCAGTCACTTGGGCACAAGAACACATGAGCCTGCAGATACCACAAAGGGCAGTGTGCAGTCAGCCTCTTGGCACCCCTCGGCTGGCTTTGCACCCCTGTGGTGGCTCCTGAACACAAGCCAATTCCACACAGCCCCATTTGACACGGTGTCCTCACCACACATTGGGTCCTGAGAGTCGTAGCACCAGGTACCTGCCAACAAGTGAGCAGGGGATGGAGCTGAGAAACCAGCTTTTCTAAAGTCCCATCCCAGCAGCATCCCGGAATGGGGAGCATGTCTTAGGCTAGGCCAGAGCAGAGCCTGCTCATCTGTCACCCCAATCACAGCAGCTCCTCCTTCCGGACTCCCACCTCCCACCAGTGGCAGATCCAAAGAGGTGGCAGAAATCAGAGAATAGGGGACCTGGGTCAAGAACAGACAGGCAGAGTCCTAGTGCTCACCCTTTGAGTCCACCCGCACCACCAGTTGCACCGTGAAGAGGAGCACGAAGCCCACAGGTCTCATAGCGCAACAGCAGCTTTCACTCTGGAGAACTGAAAGAGGTTCAAGCTTTTGGAGCCAATGGCTACATATTTATTAGTAGGGAGGGCTAGGGGCGGGGCTAAACCCTCCACTGGCTTGGACCGGATCACCTTGGAGTGGGCCAGATGGGGAGGGGCGGTGCCCAGGCCTGGTGCAGGGAGGGAGAACTCCAAGCAAACCAGGCTCCGCCCTTAGCCCCAGGTCTGCAGCTGTGTGCAGCAAGGTCTCTGGCATTAATCCTGAGGGGAAGAGGAATATCTTATTATTCCCATTTATAGTACTGGAAATGGAGTCAGAGAACCAGAAAGGACAAGCCAAATCCACCAATCGGCAAGGACATTAGTTTTAATGGTGAAATTACCTTCGATTCCCAGCGCCACTGACGTGAGGGGCGGGACTGAAGGGGGCGAGAGAAGACATCTTTTGCCCAGCTCTCAGTATGGGATTCCATTTCCTGACCCCAAACACTACCTCCTTTCTACTGACACCTATCTTTCCACAGTCAACCCTACCCAAGTTCTCGGAGGTTACTGCCTTCCCCTTCCGCAACCAGCGCTGGTGAGGATTAAGGCTAATGTAGTAGCTTCCAGGAAGCGGGCAGGTGATGGACCAGTGGGAGCCCTCTGGACAAGTGCTCTAGCCAGTTGCCCCAGGCTTTTCCCATGAAAGGGGGCCAGGAGCTGTCTGTGATGCTAACAGAGACCCAGACGCCAAAAGGCAGTTTGGAAGTTTGAACAGAAGACTCCTCTCCAGAGTTGTCCTCAGGGAGCCCTTGAGTTCCAAGTTTGGGAATTCATTGCATAGACAACGGTAGAAAATGAGGTAGTAGTGTTTGGAATTCTGGAGCCTGGCTCTGGTCCTCCAGATCATTCAACTCAAATCACTTGCCCGTCATCTGAGTGGTTTAGTGACCCAATTCAGCCAACCCCTCATCTCTAGCCCACAGTTCCTATACCCATGCAGGCTGGAGCTCCCATTCCTTCACCACTGGGAGTCTAGTTACCTTCTTGGTGGCCACAGCAGGGTGCCCAGCCCGAGCCTTGTCAGATACTGCTCCAGAGCTTAACTACAGATGAGAACAGTCCCCCAGGAAGGGCCTGGGCCCCCTTTACACTCAACCCACTCAGGAGGTAGGGGCAAGTTTCACTCCGGCCCTCTCTGGGCGTGTAAGGTAATGACCCACTATCCTCTGAGACCTAGATTCCCTAACTGGGCTTCAGGACCAGTCTCTAAGAGACCTGAGGGGCCAAGGACTGCTTTAGAAAAGTAAGGTGAACTGCAGGGAGGATCCGCTTATATATATATATTATATATATGTACATCCATGGCCAAAGGAGCTTTAAGAGCCAGTGGCCCAAATTCCAGGCCCTCCCTTGCGCCCATCCACCCCAGCTTTCCCATTAGGACAGCCAGCTTACCACGTGGGATGCAAGGCAGCTCCACTACATGCACCCGTACATCACCAGCACTCTTCAGGGCGATAGTCAATGCCCAATGCAGTGAGGTTTCAGTGCCAGAGGGATGGAAGCCCCTCACTGCACAGCTCAGCTCCCTTGGTCCTCTGCAACGGAGCACTGAGGTCTAGGAGCCACACGTAAGGGTGGCCCTGTAGGAAGGCAGATAGCCCAGCCATCCCCACCTGAACCTGTGGCAGCTGGGGGGGGGGAGGGGAGGGATTATACCAAGAAGTGACTATACCTCTTCCAGAACACAAGTTTATTTGGCATTTGGATGAAATGGTTCTCACAGCATCTTAAGAAAAGGATTAGTGCCAATCAGATGAAAAATACACCCAAACTAAAACCCTTAGTGAAACAAAAAATAAAAACAGGCATTGAGACAATGTACAGTATTAAATTCCACCTCCACAAGGCAGGTCAGAGGGCACCTGGTCTGAGAAAGTGCCATGACAGTCCTGGGGCCGGAGGTCCCTCCCAGGAACTTGGACTGTCTGTCCCTTTGGGCTCTAATATGTGGGTGAGCGGGGGCATGTCTCCCACAAGAATACATCTCAGCAAAGGCCAACCTTTGTCAGACCTCAGAGGACAACCAGATCTTGCAGAGGATAGGTAAGAACAGATGGGCAGGCCCCAGCAGAGTATGGCTCGTGGAGCCACAGTAGTTGGTGATCTGGGCAGCCCAGCACACAGGCCTTCTGCCAGTCTCAGAATGGCAGCAGGCTAGGCATTAGTTGCCAGCCCTGGGTATCTGATGCTTCCCCACCTGAAAAAGATCCACTGGCAACTCTGACACAACACTTGCCAGTCTTGAAGCACACACACCTTGAAGCACAGTCCACTTTGGATTACTCTCTTCCTTACTACCTCCCTTACCTGCCTGCCTGGCTCCAACAGTCCTCTGGTCCCTCAGAGCAAGCTTCTCAGCCCCCACACTGTGCCCACTCCCCTGCCCATTTCTGACGCTTATGAGGGAGGTAGGTCCCTGTGAAGCTTTGCTGGAATGGTCTTCAGAACCTTCATAAGTCTCTCAGAACCAGCACACTGAGGTCTGCTTTGTTCTCTGGTGGACATGAGGATCTTGTTTCCATAAAGTCATCCTAAGCAATAGCCCTTGGCAAGGGAAGCACAGACTGTAGCATCTGGTTCCTATGGGCCAAGCCCAGGGACACGATGTTTGATGATAAAAACATATCCCCAGTCAGCTCTTCGTCATAGCTCATCTTTGAGCAACTCGAGATCCCCTTTTACAAGGTGCCTATAACTGGGCTAAAGCTCCACAGAACCAAATGTGTCAAGGACTCTTCCCCACTGATGTTCCTGAGTGGGGTAAGGCTCTCTCATGCACAGACCATGTGCTAAGGGTAGGATCTTAGGCACAGTTCCATCCCAGGGTAGCCCAAGACAAAAATCTAAGGTCTGGGGCAGCAGGGCACCACCCCACTGTGAATTCCTATGAACTACCACCTGCAAAATTCTGGCCATATACACATACAGACACGCACACGAACGCATGTGCACGCACGCACACACACACACAAAGAAAAGATTCAGACATTCAACGTAGAAAAGATATGGATGTGCTAAAAATCGCACAGAACCCGCTTAATCTCCAAACCTCAGAAATGGTAAAGGCCTGTGTCAGGAGACAAGACCACTGCCCCCATCAGGCCTCAGGGACCCTCAAGCAAAAGGCCCCCAAGTACCCAAGGCTGCTGAGGGAGGGAGGCGTGCATGCAGCCACCAGGTACTAGGATCTAGTGGTGGCAGTGGTGCAAGACTTTCAGGAGATAAACAGCCTGGGATGGTCAGTTCAGCCACCCCTCCCTTGAGGGAAACGCTTTATGGCACAAAGGTGGGGTGAGAGCAGACCAGACCCATGGGCCATTCAACAGGGGGGTGGAAGGAATGGGCACCAGAAGATGGGGAAAGGTAACAGTTTGACCCCATTTCTCAATGGGGAGGGTCCAAAGCCTACTCCCAGGGGAGCCATGCACAATGCTGGGGAGAGGCCTCTTGTCACACAGCTGGGCTCTCTGAAAGAAGTTTTCAACCTCCTTCTCAGGGCCTTGATCTCTAATGTTCACTCATAGACCTGGAGGAGCCACTCCCAGAACAGCCAGTGTAGCACATCCAAGGCTGTCTCCTGGAGGCATACCCATTGCCTCACTAGTAATGACTGTTCACAGGTGGCTCCAGCCCCACCCCCAGGGCCTTCTGTTCCCATAGTGCCTGTTCTTCCCTCTTCCTGAAATGTGTGGTGTGGGCACACACTATCATTCTTCTGCCATTTAAAGAGACACTGACCCAAAGCTATGCATATCTGTAAAGCCCTCAAGGAAACTTGGTTACGGGTGCTTGCCCCTTGCAAAGAGGCAGCTGCGGTCTCTCTATATACATGCACACCAGCCTGTGGGTGTGCGGCAGTGGGGCAAGGTCCAGGCTGCAGCAGGACCCCTTCAAGCCTCCCACAGGGACTAGTGTCTTCTCGACAGTGAACAGGTACTCTCAGCCCACAGGAGTCATGGGCTGGGCTGTCTATACCACAGTATTGAGGGAGCTGAGACTGAGACGGCCACCTCCTGGTGATTCCTCTGCAGCTGGGGTGTTGCCACTTTGGCAAGGGTCAGAGGGCATGAGAAGGGCACTGATGCTATCTGCAGAATCTTCCAGGTCTGCCAGTGAGGTCCCCGGAGGGGGAAGAGGCTGTTCCAGGCATTGAGGCAATGTGCCTTCACTGCTACCATCCCCGGGGGTCTGTGGGCTAGCCTCTGCAGGATCAAAGGCATCGTCCTCTGCAGGATCATAGAACACACTGTCTGGGTTGATGGAGGCCTCGTAGGGTGGTGGTGGGTCATCAGGCTGGTTGATATCTGGGTACTTGTAAGCTGTGTAGGGAGGTGGAGGATCGTGGAAGTGGGAAGTCCCACCTTCCCCGTCATCAGAAAGATGGAGTGGGGTAAGGCCTGTGCCGAACCTATCTGGGCCATAGTCAAAGCCAGGTATCCTCCCGCCAAGGTTGAAGTGGTGCAAGTTTGCTCCAATCAGGGACTCGATGCACTCTCGGCACCTCTGGCGCAGCCGGTGGACCATGAAAAGCAGCAGTGGGAGGATGAGGAAGGAGGAGATGCAGCGGACTACCAAGCGCATGCCGCTGGCCATGGAGTCAAGCAGGTTGTTGCCATCTGAGTCCAGACACATGAACTTGCAGCACTCCTTAGGCTCCTTCCGGTACTGCTGACAGCCCTGGGGACCCTCACAGAGGGCGGCCACACACATCTCAGGCTCCCCTCCATGCCAGGTGCAGCTCAAGCATGGATCATCCCCTTTGGGGATGAAATAGAAGCCTTCATCCACCACGGTGTCCTTGATGTCGACACACGTTTGACTTCTTTTACAAAGAAAGGAGGACTTCTCGTAGCGGCTCTCAGCATGCCAGCTGTGCAGGTCGTGATGCCGCAGTGTCGGAAAGTGGAAGCACCGCAGCTGGGCGCAGCACACGTTGTCATTCTCAGACATGGCGGATGCAGAAGTGGGGTCTGGGGGCAGGAACACCTCCTATGAATGTCACCTCCCATCGACCCTCTAAGGAAGGGTTCCCGGCAGTAACAACATACTGATAGCCAACCCACAGCTTGCGCTGGTCCTTCCAACCACAAGGGACCAGTTTGGGCTGATCCCTTTCTTGGGCCAGGACAAAGCGCACCTCCTGGCCAGTAGAGAAGGTGGCAAGGGAGCCATTCACACGCTGGCAGGTCTGTGCAGCATCCAGTAGTTCTCCCCGCTCAGGTAGACCCAGTAACAGCTGGCTT
The DNA here is from genome assembly GCA_002564285.1 of Tympanoctomys barrerae. NCBI lineage: Eukaryota > Metazoa > Chordata > Mammalia > Rodentia > Octodontidae > Tympanoctomys > Tympanoctomys barrerae. The sequence goes on along the minus strand of NDGN011429053.1, from coordinate 696 downwards.
CATAGTGGTGCCGTCCTGTTGGGCACTTCCTGCTGAAGCGGACAGGCTGCGCCACACTCACTGCATGGAAGTGTGTAGAGTCACCCCCTCTGGCTCGTCCCTGTCACAGATCCACAGACTCCTTTCCATGGTAAGGCCACGACTCCTTGGTTACTTCTGGACAGTCGACTTTGTCGCTCTCATCCTCACAAGTCGGCCAGCCGTCACAGTGCCAAGAGAGGGGGACGCACTGGATGGCACCAGTGCGACAGGCAAACTGCCCAGGGTTACACCGCGGCTCTGGTCGCAGGGGTTCGGTGACGGTTAGCACTAGCAGGAAGAGCTGCAAAAAGGCACCGCTGTCTGCCTTAGGCACCATTTATCCTCTGCTCATCATCCTCGGGGCGGCCGCGCGTGACCCCGTGGTGAGGCCTGACCGGGCCGGGCAGAGGATTGAAGGGCCGGGCTGAGGCTGGGTGCAGGGACGCGGCGGACTAAAGCTCTCGTGGGGCCGTGGCGAGGTTCTCCCGTAGAAGAGCAGGGATAGGCGTTCCAGGGCGCGGCTGGTCGCAGGCTCAGAGCTGGACTCTGGCTGCGCGCAAGACGTCCACCCTCCAAACTCTTCCTGACTTGATGGTGTGCATTGAGAAATATACTGTGATTCTGATGGGTTTTCCATTATAGGTGACCTGGTTCTTTTCTCTAAGGGCTTTAAAA
>NDGN011429025.1:0-17583 GCA_002564285.1 Tympanoctomys barrerae | reverse complement strand
TGCCTGGCTTGGGTCTGGCTGCTGTGCTCAGCTCCTTCCTGCTGCTGCCCTTAAGGGTGAACCCGTTTTTCCCCTGTGGCAAGATGTTCTCCTTGTGGACTCGTTGGGTGGTTCTATCCTCAAACTGTCTGTAGGGATTGCTGCTGCAGGGTTACACCACAGGCATGTATGCCAGGCCTAAGCTGAGCCTGGAGGGGACAAGGTGGACTAGGGGGCAGAGGCAGCTCTCCCACACACTCACTGCACCTGGGCTAGGACTGGGTTTGTGGGTTCCCAGAATGTGACAGAAATTCCTACTCGGCGGGCGGGGTCGGGGCGGTGCTGCGGAGTGTTGTGGGGCATCCCAAGTGGGTGGAAGAGGGTCTCACCCTCCCTGCATCTGGGCTGGGAGGAGTAGTCTGTCCCTCTGGCCCAGGGTAGTGGGGACCTCTCCCACACACTCACTAGACCTGGGCTAGGATTGGGTCTCTATGTAACTAATTCTTAACTAACACAATGTATAATTCAGTCAAAAAGAGAAATAAATTTTTGATATAACATAGGTGAAAATTGACATTATGCTAAATAAAATATTCAGGACATAAAGGAAAAGTTTGTATGACTTCTTTTAGCTTAAGATTTGTATATTGGTAAAGACAAAAGACACAAAAATAATGGTGGCTTTCATGTCTGGGAACTGAGGAATTAAAGATTTGTTAATGAACACACCGAGTTTCAATTTTGTACAATGAACATGTGCCCGATTATGACTCGTGCTGACAAGTTTATACCAGTGTGAGTGTAATTAATGCCTGTTAAACTGTGCACAGAAAAAAATGGCTAATATAAAAAGTGCTATTAAGTGTATTTTACCAAAATAAAAGTGCTACTAGAAAACATAATTAGAAGAAAATACCTTTAAAGACGTCAAAGAATACACATAATACATGTACTTGTAGACTCACCAACTCAAACAGTTCAATTCTGTCACAGTCAACCTCCAAAATCAAAGCAGCACCAATAAAAGTTCCAAGGGATGATTTTACAGTGGAGTTATGTAGGAAATAAGTATAAACCAGAGAAATCTTAATGAATATGAGCAAAGCAAAATCATTCACATTAGCAGATAAAAGCTTATTATGACAGTTTAGTCATAAAACTTTTGTACTGAGGCACAGATTGATGAGAAGATGAATGGAACAAAGCACAAATACAAATATATGCACAAACATACAGATAAAACAAGGATATTCACCCATGTTACAAAATATGCAATAGAATGCTTTATAGCTTCAAAAAGTGAAGGAATTCTGTCTTTTCCAAAATGAAGATAAACCACAAAGACATTATACTAAATAAAAGAAGCAGAAAACATGAAAAGAGAGATAACATGCAGTCTCACTTCGATAGGAAATTTGAAATAAGTGAAGTTCAGAGATGCCGTGTGCACAGTGAGTAGATGGTGGCTACTGGAGCAAAGCTTGGTTAATTTGGATCATTGTTGGTGAAGAAATAATCAATTTTAAGCATGCTGGAGAAAAACAGAAGTCTACTGTTCAACAAGATAACTACAGTTCATAAAAATATATTATATTGTTGCAAACAACTAATAGTTTACAGTTGATTTTTCTCTCCATGAACATGTATAGACACAAAGAAACTACACACACTTCAAAAATGCACATCATGCATAAGAAAATGCATTAAAATGATAACACTTAAAATCAATAAACAAGTTTTACAGAGAAAATTAAAATTGTAACCATTTTGACAATCAGGTTATAGACAGAAGAAAATGGCAAAATTTTAACTATTCAGAAATATAGTAGAGTTGATCATCATTTTCATGGGCTCTGCATTCATATAATCAGAAAAAAATAACTCAAAAATATTTGGAAACTAATGTGCACCCAGAAGAAACATGTATGTGTATTGTATGTATGAATACCACACAGATTAAAGAAGCATAGTACAACTCTGAAAGTAAAAGTGTATGGCTGTATAGGGATCAATGTTTTTGGTAAAAATGTCAAAATTTAATAGGGAAAGATCTGCTCATTAATAAGTGGTTCTACTACAAGTAAATATTACACATAAAATATTAATTAATAATGGAACATGCAAATAAATGTAATATAATGAAGTGGTGTAATAGCTAACAGTGTAAATTTCTTAGAAAAAATATGAATATAATTTTCCAATTTTGTTAGCCAAGGTTTTTTACAGATATAGTCATAGCAAAAATGATAAATAAAAAATATATATATAATTATAAAGATTTTAGCGCTTGCCTGGCAAGCTCAAGGGCCTGAGTTCAATCCCCAGTTCTGCAATAAATAAATAAATAAAGATTTCAGAAAAAGTCTGAATCCCAAATTTAAAGAGCCAAACTCAAAAATAAGCATCTGATATAAAACTTTAATTCTCAAACAAAGAAGTAGAAACTACAACAACAAAAATAATGTTTAACATCACTGGTCATTCAAGAGATGCAAATTAAAATAACACTAAGATTATATCTCACTCCTAAAGAATAGTTGTTATAAGGAGTTGAGGAATAACAAATCTTCATGGGTATTTGGAGAAAAAAAGACACTTCTCTCCTATTGGTGGAAGTATAGACTCCTGCAATCATTGTGGAAGTCAGTGGGAAAATTCCTTAAAAATACCCTAGGGCTATATGTTCCATTAAGTCCTTCTGTTTAGTATCTTCCTGAAAAATTAAAAGAATCACACCGCAGTGATATGTGCATATCCATGTCTATAGTGGCACACTTTGTGATAGCTAAATCTTGGAAACAACCCAAATAACTATCAACCAATGAATGGATAAAGCTGTACTTTTTTGATGCAATGATGTACCACTATGCCCTAAGGAAAGATAGCACGGACACATTTCTAGCTAAATGGATACACTCTGGGGCTGGAGAGATAGCTCGGCCATTTAAGCCCCTGCCTGGCAAGCACACGGACCCCAGTTTTGATCCCCGATAGTACAGGAAGTGCAGGCCCCAGAGCCCTAGGTGTGGTGTTGAGCACCTGTAATCCCAGCGCTAGGGAGACTGAGACAGGAGGATCACTGAGTCTGAGCTGTGCAGTGAGATTCTGTACCAAATATATACAAATTTAAAAAGAAAATGGATGTGCCCTGAGATCATACTCTTAAGGGAAGTGAATCAGACACATTTTCAAATATCAAATGGTTTCTCTGATATGAGAAACTGAAAAGGCAGCTAAGGACCAAAATATATTATAGATATTGAGAAATAGGAAGAAAATATTCACACGGAAAGCAGAGCGAGGAAGTAGGCAGTGGAACAGGAAGGAATGAGAAAAAAAAGACAATAATAGGAAAAAATAAAAACAAAGGTTTTGTAAATAAGGAAGGGAAAGAGAGGCTGAGGGGAACGGAGGAAATGGGGCAAAAGTATAATCAAGAAATAACATGCACAGGGGCCAGGGAGATGGTTCAGTGGAATAAGCGCTTCCCTGGCAAGCACAAAGGCCTGCGTTCAATCCCTGGTTCCGCAAAAAAAGAAAAAAATAATAAAATTAAATAAAATTAATAAAATTTAAAAAAAGAAATAACATGCATAGGTACAGATTCCCTAGGATAAATGTGATCACTGTATCTATCTAAATGGTACCAATAAATTTATTTAAACAGTGAAAAAATTGGCAAAAAATCTCAACAATTTTTTAAGAAAATGTATGAGCAATTTTACCGTACAAATGTCCATAAATTGATTTCCTGGTACCCACCAGGTTGTAGCATCATTTGGTGAGGGCAGATCACTTAGGACAGGAAGGCTTGTGTGAGACCATTAGCTCACTCTGAGTCTGATCCCTTCACAGAGCTACTGGGAGACTGCCCCTGCCCTTTTCTGGTTGGCAGAGGTCAGCAGTTTCCACTGTTACATTGTCTTACAACAGATACAAAAGCAATGAGCCCAACTGCTTATGGATCGAATCCTCCACAAGTTGAAATAATAACTTTTCTCCTTCGAAAGATGAGTTCTCACTTTGTTAAAGTAATGGCAAACTAATTAACAAAAAATGCTACTTAACATAAAAATGCACTCATTGTCTTACATACATAAGGAATCACAAATCGAAACAAAAATAATACACTACAACACACTATCAAAACTATGACCTTTTTTATTACTGATACATATATAAAACGCAGCTACACTGGCTAATCCTTTGACAGTTCCTCAAAATCTTATCATACAGTCATCAAATGACCCAGCAATTCTATCAAACTTATATTCCCAAGAGAAATGAAATTCTGTGCCTGCACAACTTAGGAATACATTCCCATGTCATTTTTCATAAAGGCATGAGTCAAATCATCGAAATATCCATCACTTGCTAAGTAGACAAGTAGCAGGTGACATGTGCTTGCAATTACATCATTTTTGCCTATTTTTAAAAGAAGTACTGATGCATACTACAAAGAAGATGAAGCAAAGTAATATTAGAAACTGTGAAAAAAAATCACAAAAGGCTGCTTGATCTATGAGTAAGGAGAGGGGATAGAGAATGAGAAGTGACTAAATAGTACATTTTAAAGAATAGTGAAAAAACTGTTCTCAAGCAAGATTACAATGGTAATTGCTCATGCAAAATGAGTCCTACAATGGAATCAACAAAGTTCATAGTGTGCAAGCTAAGTCTGAGTTACACCTCAATGAAATATTATGTAAATGCATTAAGACATTTAAAAATTGTTTCCTTGTATTAACAAAAAAGAAAACAAATTATAATTCACATAATAAAACTACAATAAGGACAAATGGAGACCTTACCAAATGGATCCTAATAAGATTTTTAATTATACATATTTGCTACTGCAAAAAAGTAAATTGGTGTAATCAGTGTACTAACATTAATGTTTTTTAAGTTTGCCAGACTAAGTGAAATTCTTGATGCCCACATGTGCCTCCAATAAATAGACACAGTAAAGCAATATTTATTTCACAGTAGAACTTTAACTTGCACATTTTGTAAGAAATAAATTAAGCAAATGAAAGCAAAACAATAGCCTATGAGTTACATAATCTTTTGACACGCAGAAACTTAGTTTTGGAATCCAGACTTCATTTGAATGCTAATGTGCTTTTCTGACAGGCAGATTTTTCAACTTGCACTGTTTGCTTCTTGCTGTTATGCCTGTAGATATGATAAATTATATGGTAAAAGAAAATTTGCAGATGTGATTGTCACTAACCACCTGCCTTTAAAAAAGAAATAACATTGGATCACCCAGATAAATCAAGTATAATTAGAGGCATTTGTAAAGCCAGAGGAGAAAGTATGAATGATTTATATGATCAAGAGATTTGAAGGGACAGCCCGCTCGGGCTCCCTTCTGTCCCTCTCTCAGATAGGAGCTTTCTTTCCCTCAACAAATATATTCTGCTCATGACCTCCAAAAAAAAAAGATTTGAAAATATTTGTTTATGCAAAGATGAAAAAGGTATGACAGGCATGAGGGTAAACAGTCTCTAATAGTTAACATATCAAAATTATTTGGACACACAAAAATCTTAGATGCCAGAGTACGCTGAGTAAGAAGAGCATAGCTACATGTATCACAAAATTTGATTTTAAAACATACTGCAGAGACACTGCAGAAAAAACAGCATGATATTGATGTTGAACAGTCACATAGAAAATGGAACAGTATATCAAGGCTGGAAATAAACCCACTAATCTATAACCAATTGAATTTTAGCAAAGTATCAAATAATATAATTGACAAAGTACAGTCTCTTCAACAAATAATGCCAGAGAACTTGGATATCCATAAGCAGATGATTGAAAGTTGACCTTGAGCTTTCAGCTATACAAATATCAGCTCAATTTGATCTAAAACCCTTAATGTAATGTATGATATTATGAAACTATGACAAGAAAACATATGGACACACTTCAAGATATTATCACAGGCCATATGTTTATGAACAGGATACTAAAAGAACAGGAAACAAAGATATCTGAAAAATTCCACTTCATGAAACTTAAAAGCTTCTGCAAGACAAATGAAATGATCAGCACAATAAAGAAATAATTTATTACACAATGGGAAAAAAATCTTCACTAGCTATTTATTCTGATGGATGATAATATACAAAATAGATAAATAACACAAAAATTAAAACAACAGAAAAACAAGTAATTACTGTCCTTTAAAACAAAATTGTCACATCCTGTAGTGTCTTGGCACTGATCAATGTTCCTTAGCCTACTAACACTTCATTTTTATTGTGTATCAACACATTTCAATTGTCTCATACAATTCTTAATAACTCTTCCACTGAAATCAGACTGGTAATTAAAATAATGTAAAATGGATGAGTTACAATAATGTGAACTCAAAGTTAAAAATAAGGATGCGGGCCAGACAGAAAGCTCAGTGGACTGAAGTGCCTGCCTAGGCAGAGCGCAGTGGCTGGAATTTGATCCCCGGTGTGCCATGCTGGCCCCACCCAAGGGGTGCACAGAGATGGTGATTGAGACTGGTCGTGGTGGCATGTGACTATAATCCCAGCGCTTTGGGAGTCTAAAAACAGGAGAATCACTATGAGTCCCATCTACATAGTGAGATCCTGTAACCCTGTAGACCCTGTCCTAAATTCATAAAAAAAATAAGTAAATAAATAAATAAAGATGCAAGAGCAGACAAACCTTGAGGTAACCACATTTATACAAACACATTAAGCATTGAGTTATAATTGTTAATGTCTATCATTCAAAAGACTATGGAATTTTGCTTACTAGACACGTATTTTGGATATAACTCTCCCACTGTTGTTTCACATATTAACTGGCATTTTTCCTCACAATACACCAGAAATTAAAAATGATGTTAAACTTTCAAAAGTGGAGTAAACTTTGAAAATATTTTCTTTCATATATAATTTCATCAATTACACACTTCCATATATGCCTCATATATGTCATGGGTAGAAATAAAGTAATGACAGTAAAATAAATATTCCTAGGAATAGTATCTTCCTAGATTGTAAGTAACTTTGTTCTTAAGTGTACAGAAGCTTAGGAATGTTATGTCTTTGTGTGTGTGTATGTGTGTGTGTGTGTGTGTCTGTGTGTCTGTGTGTGTGTATTTTAGTACAGAGTCTACAGGGTCTCCCTACACAGACTGGACTCTTAGTTATCCTCCTTTTTTCAGCTTCCCAAGCACTGGGATGTAGGAGATCACCACCAGGCCCAGTCTCAGTCCCAGTCTCAGCACGCCCAGGGACAAGGCTGGCAAGGCATGCTGGGGATCGAACCCCAGTTGCTGAATTCTGCCTAAGCAGATGCTTTAATCTACTGAGCCATCTAGCCAGCCCTATGTCTTCTTATTGCTACCTAAGTTAGGCAGACATATTATAGGCAGTCAGACAAGGCTAGACCATACAGGGTTGTCAGTAAAGAAGATGAGAACACATTACAGCTGTGACCAGAGATACATCTTTTTTTTTCCTGGTTTAATGAGGACTTATTTATTTTGAGAAAAAAGATCCCAAACATCAGGAATTCACACACACACAAAAAAAATACACCGTAGTATCAGCTTTAGAAAACAAAGACTATTACACTAATTTTTTCTAGAGTATGCATTTGACATGCTCTCATTCACAAAAATACATTGTTAAATTTGTGTCTAATAGGGGGCCAGGGAGATGGCTCAGTGGAATAAGCGCTTCCCTGGCAAGCGCAATGGTCTGAGTTCAATCCCCGTTTCTGCCAAATAAATAAATAAATAAATAAATAAATAAATAAATAAATTTGTGTCTAACAGCACCACAAAGTACTTGGTGTGGGGTGAGACAGGTAACTATTAAGTCAAACAAAGTTGGTTTTGGATGCTACACAAAATGATATTGCCTTTGCAGTTAGGGAAGTAATTACTGAAATCACATATAAATGGAAATAACTATACTGCCTGCATAAGGAGAGATTATTGTGGAGATAGCTGATAAAAACCATAGAAACTTTTTATTGCTAAGTCACAAAGAGGTATCAAATTTGAAAAGCAAAAATTACAGGAGAAGATTTAACAAAACTAACTAGGAGGATCAACGGAAGTGAAAATGGTAATTATGGCGCAGGGTAATTATGAACATGGTAGGACACAGGGAGGACAGTGAGCATGTGCTGAAGATACCATGGGAGAGGATCTGCTGAAATTTTGATTTTAGGCAAGTGTCTAGATAAAGAAATAATGAGACAAGATTTCTAAACCCAACTAGTGCTTAACGGTAATCCTCACCATTGGTGCTGTCTCTGTTATACTCTCCTTCTTCAGCCACTTTTTCATCATCCTTGATCAACTCCAGGTGGTCCTCCACCTGATCTTCATTTTCATCATCATCCAGTAGTTCTCTCTCCTCAGCAGAGTCATCCACAGCATTCTCAGACTCCATCTTCACATTAGTTTCATCTTTCTTCTGGGAGGTGCTGATCTGCTCCTCTTCGGCCTTAACCATTCTTCATCTCCACTGCTTGTTTACTCTGTTCCTTTTCAATTTTCTCCAGAATTTCCAGTAAAGAATCCATTTTTTGTTTTATCTAGCTCAGCTCCTCCTTGATGGCTTGAAAGTCATCACCTTTCAACTTTCCAGACTTGGGCGGAGATCCTTGCTGGCCACTTTTAGAATCAAAGCCATTTTTGCCTCTTTGAAAGGTGTCTTTTGATACACGCTGGCTTTTCAAGGGTACTATAGCCCGAGCAATAGGAGGAAGAGGAAGAGGAAGAGGAAGAGAAAGAGAAGCAGGAATACATGCTGAGTAACTGTACATCCTGTCATAATAATCACATTGAAAGTCATAGTCCAGGTCAAAAGAGGAGCTGAGTAAAGGGGATGGAGAAGGGTGTTCTGGTACTGACCCATCCGTCTCTGCCGCAGATCATGTCACACCTGCTTTCCTCTGTTCACTTTTGGCTCTGTAAACTCAATGTACCAATGTCTAGCATATCAGAAGTTAAATTCATCTCCTGCATATCATGTGGAGGACCTGTATCAGTAGCAACAGGTTCAAATTTTCTTATTGATGGCATTTTACTTTGGTTTTGATACTTTCCTTTGTGGCCTTAGTAGGCCTTCTTATGTGTTTCTGTTCAACACTGAAAGTGCAGTTCTCTTGTTTGGATATTATAATTCTTGCTTTATATGCAGAATTCCTAGGAAATCCATTCCTTAGTACACATGGATGCTTACTTCCAAGATCTCTTCTGAACAAAAAATCTAGGATCATCCTCTTATCTTGTAAATGGGAATAGTATTTTCCTGTAATATAGGCATCTTTTTGTATCTGAAATTTTCTCTAATTTGCCTGTTATCTAGTACAACTTAAATCTAGAAAACTACCATATAGGTCTCATTTTAAAAATGAGAGGAAAAATTCTGAATGTATTCAGTGAAAACATTTTAAAAAATAGTCTCAACTATGGCTGTTTTAATCAATGATTCTAGATCACCCACACACAGAGAGAAGGCTCATTGAATGAGCATTTATGGTCTGTTAGATCTATGAGAAAATTTTTGTATCTCTGTTTGTCTCTCACATTTACATCTTATATTTCCTTCTAATTTCTCCCCATAGCCAGGGAGATGGCTCAGTGGAATAAGCACATAAGAGAAAAAGAAAGAATGACTAGAGTCTATAGCTGGACAGAATTTGCTTCTCTCAGATGAGATCAAATTTCACTGTTTGACCTCTAGATCAAGACATTTACTTCTTGAAAAAAGAGAAAGAGAGAGGGAGAGAGAAACATAGAGAGAAAGATAGAGACATAGAGACATAAACAGAGACAGAGAGAGAAAGGAAGAAAAACTATATGTGAATACGCAATCTTTATTTTTCCAAAGATAATTGCTATCAGGCACCTAGGATAATTTTCTATGTTTACCCAGATCCCAACCCATGAAAACCTGTTGGACTTCCCATGGAGATGTCCATGAAAGAGTGTGTGTGTGCATCAGGTGCGTGATGGGTGTCTATGTCAATGGTAGGATCTTGCCTCATAATTTCCTCAAGCAAAGGGTAACAAACTTAATCTGTTTTCATATCAACTTCAGACAACACATTACTTTTATCATTGCTGAGACAAAATATCTGACATCTAAAGTTAAGATTGTTTCACAGTTTGTAGAGGTGTCCATCAGTAGTCGCCTGGCTCCAATTCAGGGTGGTGTGGCAGAAGAACATTGCAGAAGAAAAACATCAATAGCAGCTAAAAGATAGAAAAGCCAGTCAAGAGGAAGACATGCCTATTTCTGTTCCTTAAGTTGCATGTAGGCTCTCGTAATCTCATTGGTTGACCATAGTTTTGTCCCACCTCATGCCCACCTAAGCGAGTTCCCATGTTGTCCACTTCCTTAGACCTATCTCTTTGCATGGTTTTCTTCTACAAAAGCCCCTGGAAGTGACAGATTTCTGGGGATCACCCACTTGGACTTCCCCCATCCTTCTTTCAGACAGTAGCTTTCTTTCCCCCCAATAAATATGTTCTGCTCATAAAAAAATGTATCCAGACTCCCAGGATTAGGGCAGTGCCAAACCAATCAGTGGACTAAATTAGCAATCACCCACTCTTAATCCTAATACCACTAATCCTAGCATTGCAACATGAATCAACTTCAGGTTAAGTCACCTATGAAAAATCTGCACCTATAACTTCATAATACCTTGGGGGGATATCTAAAAACACAAACCATAACAGGCAATAATTGGTTTGAAATCTGCACTTGAAAAATTTATTTTTTGAACCTTTGGACAGATATCACAGGTGATAAAGGGGCTTTCAGAAGTCAAATAATGTCCATAGATTAAGAAATACATGTATTGGCCATGATAAATCAAGTCAGGATGGTCTGTGTATGAAGAGCCAACATCCAGAGCACTGTTGCTTCAACCACTGTCCGGTACTCTGCAGTGTTTGGCCTTGTATAAATGTACCTACATTCTGGTTAGTTAAATCAGTCTGACAATTGATTTGAGAGGTAGAAGATAGTAGAATTTATAAAATAGTTAAATGGAGTTCAAACTTGTTATTCCATACGTAAACAGATCTCTGCTGTAATTGCTACAATTGGTCTGAGACAATACCTGATGTTCAGTGTGTTCCTCCTCTATTTGTTTTCCAGCTTAGCCTCTCTCCTAGCCAATTTATTTTTTTCTTTGTGGTACTGGGGATTAAGCTCAGGACCCTGTGCTTGGTAGGCAAGTGTTTATTCTACTGAGCTATTTCTCTGGCCCTCTCATAACCAATTTATGTGAGCTTGTAGGTCCTTTCTATGGAGTAATTCTGACTTTAAGTCACCAAATGCCATTCTTGAGCCATTCTAAAATTTTTGCAATCAACTATTTGTTTTGTTACAACCAGAATAAATCTATCAATTCAAAATTGTCTCCTCTTTATGCCAAATATACGAGAAAATGGGTCTCTTCTTATTAAAAGTCCAGTACTGTTCTCCCACAAAATTCTTTTCCCTTTAATAAGAAGTTAAAATAAGCTCTATTAAATAAAATTCACAGGAAGCCACTCTTTTGGAGTAAATCCTTGCATTAAAACCCTGAAAAGCAGGCTAAAAATCAAAATGGAGTCACTCATACTAACATTCCACTTCACCAAACTGAAACAAAGCTTTTGTCTGACTTGCTGAAAAATTAGCATTAGAAAGATAACAGCCAAATTTTCTAAACATACCAGTTTTAACTCTGGTAACATTAAATTATCTTTGCCTTACTTCATAACCTGAACTAATCTAATATTAAGCAATAAGCTTTTCTCTTTTGTTTCATTATCTGCCTTAAAATAAAAGTTTGCAAGTATTAATTTGCTTTACTTCTTTTTGTCATTCATTCTATCTTTTTCAGTGTTTCTCAGCACCCTGAATCCTAGCACTGCACACGAATCAGTCATCCACTCTAGATTAAGCCTCCTCTAAGCAAAACAAAGCAACACAACACTTCTCTGTGCAGATTATTGCAATATTTATTTTATATCTTAAGGTGTAATGGGATCCAATTGGGTAATTAAAAATAAAGCTAGTCATGATTATTACCATGTTTGTTATTTTTTTTTCCTTTGAGAAGATGATTAATTTATAGAAGTACATTTAGATAGCACAATTATTACTGGATTCTATAAGCACCACTCATCACATAGAATCATACTTCTAATAAATGAAGGCTAATGGTTTATGCTTTCATGAAAGCCATTTAAGTACAACCAGAGAATGGAAATTTTAAAACATTTCCAGTTTTTTGTAAGTAAGATATATACTGGAGGAAATTACTTTAACAGAGCTGCTAGAACAACAAAAAAGCAAGATTAGATTTAGAAAAATTTAACATACTCATACAGAGAAGTCTTGTCAGAGGTATAGTTAGAAACATCCCAGAGAACGCTCAATTAAATGTCATAAATGCTATGCTTAAAAAATGATGGTTTAGACCTTGTCTAAGTGAAATTATTGGTATTATGAGCAAACTTTATTCTAAGTCACCAAAAAACACAAGTCAAAGTAAGTTCGTGATTTTGGCTGGATCTTTGTAATTTTCTCTGGAGTGTTTTATGTGAAATTAAAAAAAATTAACAATCATTTAAATGACAATAGCTATGTCCCTCCATGCCTAAGATAATGCTCACAAAAATATGAACGTATTGGTTAGTACTATTTCAGCAGAAGCCAAGTATGTAAATGTATCAGTCAATATTTTACTAGAGAAAAATAGGTAAGACAAGAATATTCAAAACTATAAGAAATTACAGAATTGGCTTATTATAGTCAGCCACAGAGTTAGCTGAAGAATCATCCAGATTATGTCCACATGCTTGAGACTGAGGATTTCACTCCAAGATCTGGAGTTCACTACCGTGTCCCATGTACATCCATATCAGGAGGCCAATGGTCTTTAAATGAAGCCTGAAGAATCTATGCAAGAAGGCTCCAGATTCCATACTGGAAAGCTGAAGGATCCGAGGCAAAAGCCAAGTCAGTGCTAGAAGCCAAGAAATGACATCCAGCTGAAGACAGACTGGAGCTCCTCAAAGGAACAGAAGCAAGTCTGTCCTTCTTCATTTCTCCTTTCTCTTATCCAGGTGGTGAACCACAGTAGGGCAGATCCTCTGCACCTTAGAGTGTAGAATTGCTGAGTGACCTTGATTAACTTTCTGAACTTCTAATGTTAGCATAATCAATCAATCATAATAGTAGATAATTAGGAGAACATATATTTCTGGAATTTGTCACTGGGACTAATAAAATGCTTGTTCCTAGGAACTTGGACTCCACCTTTAGTAGCTTTAGTAAATTTTTCCCAATCATAATTATAGCAATTCTTGCTGCAAATGGCTTCTAGAAGTCCCCTTGTCACTTTCCCTTCATGAGATAAGTTTTTTTTTCCCAATTAAAAACAACTAGGACCTATACAGAACTTCTAGAAAATTCTCTAAAACTGGATTGCAGAAAAGTGGCATAGAAGCTGACTGCAAAGTGTCCAAAATAGACAAAGAGACAAAAAATAACTACCACACTAGGTTAACCATTACTGTCAACATATATTTTTATCAATTCTTACTGTTGTGGCTTATATCGAGAATTTCCTTTAAAAGCATCACATATTGTAGGTGGGGCTTTGGGGAAAGCCCTGGATCATGAGTGTGCAATGCTGGCTAATGAGTTTGTTAACTGAATTAGTCCACTGATTGGTTCAACATAATTTTCTCCTTTAACTTATGGATGTTGAGTACTTTGTCAAAGCAACAACATAATAAAGACCCACTTGTATTTCAAGAATATATTTTCAAAATTAGAAACATACCTACATTAGTTGATATGAATATTGTAAAGAAATAAGCTTGATTGGTCAAATAGCTAGGCTATTAAAGTAACTGCAAGCAGGCTCAGGGGTCAGGAATTTAATTCCTGGCCTGCTGTGTTAGCCCCATCCCTGTGGCGTGCTGAAAGGGCAATTGAGACTGGGCGTGGTGGCATGCACTGTAAACCCAGCTCTTGGGAGTCTGTAAACAGGTGGATTACTAGGAGTCTGATTTAGTACTGAGACTCTGAACACCCTGTAGACCCTTCCATGAGATACAAAATTTAAAAAAAAGAAAGAAAGAAAATAAAAAGAAAAATAAACCAGCCAATAACGTAAATCGGATGAACACCACATATTTATCTTACCTTGTTTCTCTGCAATAAATACTGTAGTAATGAAATAAAAATGAAACAAAATGTTCTATAATATTCTCAATTACTAAATACAGAATAATTATTGGAGTAGAAGATCCATATTTCATAATATCTAAAGAAATGGCATAGCCTAGACACTGTTTATTGATAGGAGTTAATATATTGTGTGAAATATTGATGAGGATATTTATATTGGCTAATGACTCTTACACTGATGTACTCAGTAGTTAATAAAAATGGAACAATGATCCTAGGAATCTCACAAAGCCATGTGAAAGAAATACACTATATCCCATATATTAAGTTTTTCATAATAAGAGATATATTTTGACTCATGTCTCTAGTTCAAGATCAAGGGAATGCTTCTAGTACTAACCCTCTTGCTACCAGGGTTCCCAAGTGTTTCAGGAACACATACAGCAGTTGACAGAGTAGACTTATGTTTCTCTTTCAGTCTCTCTTCTTAGAAAATTATTATTATTCCTTTTTGTCACATCCATAATGACTGTATCTAAGCTTAGTTTCTCCCAAGACTTCATCTGAATCAAATTATTTTTTTTATTCACTTAATACTTCACAGTGGAGATAAATGTCTACATACGAACCCTCGAGAGATGCACTACAATTAAATCAACCATAGTACTACAACTACAGTGCTTGCCTCCAAAGCCAGTCCAAACACAGGCCCAGCAAGTGTGAGTAAAGGTAACCTCACTCCCCTGCACTAGCCAGACCTCTCCTGACCAAGCCCAGGCCCACAGTGTGAGTAAGACCTCCTGCCACACTCTTGGGACCCCTCCACCCATTCAAGCCAGCACAAGCCCAGGTGCTGTGAGTGTGTGGGAGAATTTCCACACTCACTTGCACCTGATGGACCTCCCCAGAAAAAGCCCAGGCCTGCCACGTGAGTGAGACATTCCGCAACACTCTCAGGACACCTCCACCCCTCCAGATTCAGCCTAAGCCTGCTGTGTGAGAGAGAACTTGCTCTGGGCCTTCAGGACCTCTCCACACCCAGAACAAGCCCAGGCACTGCAAGTGTGTGGGAGAGCATTTGTGCTCATCTGCACTCACGGGAACCCTCCAAAACCAGCCCAGGCCTGGTATAGAGACCAGGGGTGAAACTCTGCAGCTGAAGTCTCTGCAGAGAGATTAGGGGCCAGAACCACCCAATAATCCAGGGGCAGAAAATCTGGACAGAGGCGCACAACAGGTTCACTTCCAAGGGCTGTAGCAGGAAAGAGCAGAGCACAGTAGCCAGATCCAAGGCAGGCACAACTGGATGAATTCAAACTTAGTAGATCTGCACCCAAATTTCAGTAGGTGCTAAGGTTATAACTGCACCAAAGCCCTACATCAAAGGTCAGAGGACAGTCCTATACAAAATGACAAAGAGAAGGAGCAAAATGCAATCTTAGGCCATGAGCCAACCCAAAACAAGTTCAGAGGACACTAGCACAGAAGAAATCGGGAATCACACAGCTCAAATGCCTGAATTAATAGTGTCAGAAGAACAGAAACAACTGCAGAAAGGTATAGAGGAAGTCAAATCAGAAATAACCTCTGAAATAAAAAAGTAAATCTCTGAATTAATAGCATCTGAAGTAAAGAATCACTGCAGAAACTTATAGAGGAAATAAGATCAGAAATAATCTCTGTACTAAAAGGATTAATAGCTATTTCTCAAGAAGACACTGATAAAAAAAATAGAGGAGATTTGAAAAACAATGGATTCCTTGGATGAGTAATACAAGAAAGAGACACATCACATGAAGCAGAGCCAAAGAGATATAGAGGAATTTAAAATCTCAACGACAGGCTTGTAAAACTGTTTCAATGAAAGTGAAGACAGCCATACAGATCTTGAAGACGCTGTGCAAGCTAGTGAAAAGTTAAGAAAAGATATTTTAAAAACAACTAGGATGGGGCCGGGGAGATAGCTCAGTAGAATAAGCACTTGCCTGGAAAGCGCAAGGGTCTGAGTTCAATACCTGGTTTCACCAAAAAACAAAACCAAAAAAAAAGCAATTAGGATGCACAAAATAATGATCCATCACCTGCAAGACTCTGCAAAGATAAACAAGGTGAGACTAATAGGCATCAATGTGAGAAAGAGTCAAAACAAATTATATAAAAAGAATATGGACAGAACTAATAGCCAAAAAGTTCCCAACTATGAGGAAACAATCTGATATTCAAGGTAACTGAAGCATACAGAATTCCAAATAACTTCAACCCAATTAAAAACACACCAAGATATATGAGTCAAGATCCCAGAAATCTAGCAAAAGAACAATATACTGAAAGCCACTAGAGAAAAGAAACAGATCACATTTAAAGGAAAACCCTTCAGAATAATGGCCGGCTTTTCTTCACAAACCATGAAAGCAAGAAGATCATGGAGCAGAGTACTTCAAGTCAAGTATGAAAACAAATTCTAGCCCACACTACAATACTCTGCAAGAATTTCTTTCATATTTGATGGAGAAGTGAAATATTTCCATGACAAAGGACAACTAAATAACTGCATGATGTCAAAGCCACAGACTACTAAAAGATATTCTCAAAAGGGACCAAAATGATCAGAACTACACAAATGAGAACAGAATGAACCCACTAAATATGGCAAACAATTAAACACAGGAGAAAAAGGAGTAAACAACAGAACGTAAATAACATGACAATCGTAATTCAATACATCTCAATTATAATGACCAATGTAAAAGGACTAAATTCACCAATTAAAAGAAATAGGCTGGCACAGTGATTTTGGAAACAAAATGCAACAATATGCTGTATATGAGAAACACACTTAACTCATAAATATATTTATAGGCTGAAAGGCAAAGGATGGAAAACAATAGTACATGTCCCAGCAACTCAGAAAAAAAGCAGAGGTAGCAATCCTGCTCTCAGACAGTCTCAACTTCAAATCAAGAATGATCAAGTGAAATAATGAAGGCCACTATATACTGGTTAGGGGAAAAATTCAAGAGGAAGAGATAACACTCATAAATATGTATAAACCAAACATGGGAACACCCAACTATATAAGACNAATCTTAATGGACATGAAAAATCTAATATATAATACCACAATCTTAACAGGAAATGATAACACACCCTTATCCCAAAAAGATAGGTCAAGCTGACCAAAAATCAGCAAAAGGGTTGCAGAAGTGAACAAGAGCTTGGAACAAATGAACTTAGTGGACATACACAGAGTTTTCCACCCAAACACAACTGAATAAACATTTTTTTCAGTGGCACATGGGTCATTTTCTAAGACAGACTACATACTAGTTCATAGATCATGCTTAAGTATATGCAAGAAAACAGAAATTATCCCATGCATATTATCCGACCACAGTGCAATGAAACTGGA
>NDGN011429019.1:0-10811 GCA_002564285.1 Tympanoctomys barrerae | reverse complement strand
ACCTATAGTAATTAGATGCCAATGGAATACCCATTTCTGACAGGACTAAACAAAAAAAGGCAACATAAAGGAAGGACCATTTTGTTTCTGTATATGCAGAATAGTTAGGATAGTTAGCTACTTTCACTTAATTCAGTGAGAAAAAAGATTTGTACTAATAGCGTTTAGACAGCATATTCTGTCTGCATCTTATACTACAGATAGCCACTAAGAAGATAACAATATACAATGTATTAATTATTGAGACTGTCCTATTAATCATTTTTGAAACTGTCTCATTGAGATTTGTTTCTCAATTAAATAACTAAATAAATCACTCAGCCTCTAGGATTGCCTTAGCCCAACACTGAACAGGCCAAGACATCCATCTAGCTCTTTCTACTGCATTTCCAGAAGCAAAGACCAAGCGTAAGCCTCAATTAACAGGGAAAGTCAAGGGGCAGGAAACCTGGAAAATCCAGCCCATGGCATGAGTGCCACTTACCAAGAACCACTCCGGCACTCCATCTCCACACTCTTGAACTCTTAAGGGCTACACGGAAGCCTGTAGCCCTTCCCAGCAGAAGAACATGTCTTGATGAAAGCAGGGTCTGGACAAACGCATGGTCTAAGCCAGCTCAAGGCCAAGGGCCTCAAATTCCCACCTGGACTTCCGATCGTACCCACCTCTGCTCTCACTTCCACTCTCCCTGCTCTCCAGGTCCCTTCCCTGTCTCCGGCTCTCACCTTCCTGGGGTGAGCACCAAGGAACAATGACAGCCCCAACAGAGAGAAAGGTCATGGAGCTCCTAACTGCCAAGACTGGGTGGAGCCAAGCCACAGGAGCTCCTGAGCAAAGTCAAAATAGCCAACCAGACCCAAGGGAAGCTCTGATATTAGGAAGGTGCTGCACCTTGAGGCAGTGTCCTGCTTGAGATCAAAGGGCAGAGTTCAGGGACACAGCAGACTCTTCAGAGACAGCTATAGCTGAGAGAGTAGATGACAGAGGAGAGAAAGTGGGAGAAGGAGCGGCTGCGCTGAGTGCATACCCTGCCTGAATGGAGAGGCGCCTGCTGGGCTGGCTGAGATAATTCCCTGGAGTGCATCAGTGGGTTTGCACAAAGGCGGGTCTGTGAACTCCCACCCAGATGGTACCAGCATCTGAGGACAGGAGGCAGCTTCCAAACCTGCCTGAACTCACAGATGGGAGTGGGAGGGCTGACTCATAGGCAGACAAGGGGCTAGATGGAGTGTACTGAACGATGGAGTCTTCAAATCAGGTTGAAGAGCTCCACACCAGTGGTCTGATTACCAGGACTTCAACAGCTCATCTATGAATTTTAAAGTCCTAAACGTTTCGGGTTTCCTTCCATTCCTATTCCTGGTTGGAATTAACCACTGGGGACAGATGTGACAATCAGGCAGGAAAATCACTGTAAATTTGCGTGAAGTGACCGGCCCAAGGCAGAGCCAGAAAGAACACCCTTGTGGGAGTCCATCTGCTCTGACTAGCTAGGCAGGTCATTGCATGGGTCAACGTGGCTGAACTAGAAGCACCTGGACCACTGACCAAGCATGATTTTGCACATGTCTGTATGGGTGTTTCCAGAGAAGGGGAGCAGGCAAATCTCCCTGGGTAGATCCACCCTCCTTGTGGGCAGAGACCACCCAATCGCCCAGGGAGAGAGCAAGCAAATGTGGAGTGTAAACTAGTCTGTACTCTGAGATCTGGGGTCAGCCTCTCATCCACTGCTGCAGACAGCAGATCCTCAGGTTTGCTGCCCTTTCATTCCAGAACTTGCACTGTGACCTGCAGGACTCTGGCTTTCCACCTGGAAGTGAGAGCTAAGCCATCACCTTCCCCAGCTCTGGCCTCCATGGGCCAAGGCATGCTGCTGGTGACCAGCCAGGGTCTGCTTAGCAAGCATCCAGCCTCACAGACACACAGTTACGGGGACCATTTTCCACAGAAACAACCTCTTGTAGCTATCGACCTCACTTGGTGCTCCAGCTCTTTGCAGAACCCTGGACAATTCTCTAGACAATTGATTCAGAGCCTTGAATGCTCTGGTTCTAAGTCAATGGGTGAAATCAGACTCAGCCAATGTAAAGACCAAAGTTGTCAGTTAAAGCCCACAGGAAAATAGTAGAGGGTCCCTCTGAGGTAGGAGACCCTGCTTTCTAAAGACTTCCTCTCTTCCAGAAAGCAGCACCAGACACTTTCGGGGGGTTGTCCCAGTTAATCCCCATGAAAACCCCAAAGCAAGTTCAGTGATGAAGACTGAGGTTCAGAGGACTTAAATGCTAGCAAAGCAAAGATAGCAATTACAGCAAATTGCAGCTGAGACTAGGTCTCTCTGATTCTGGAGATTTAATTATTCCCCTGTGCCATACAAGAAGGGAAGCACCATATTCTGATGCTCCAAACCACAGCTATGGCAAATGAGCTACTTTATGTCAGTCTTTCGTGAGAAGAAGCCAAATTGGAGGAAGGCCTGAAAGATAATGTCCTTAGGAATCCACTTCATTCCAATTCTTTCTGCCATCTACTAGTTGTAAATTAGGATGGGCAGAGGATTGGGGGAGATCAATCAATCTTTCTCTCTCTCTCTTTCTCTCCCCACTCTCTCTCTCCCTCCTTTCCTCTCTCTCTCTCTCTTTCTCTCTCTCTCCCTCTCTCCCCCCTTCTCATTCTTCTCAGTGAGTGAAGTCACTAGATTTTGCCAACTCATTTCCCCACCCCCATCCCTGCTCCCCGACTCCCCCGCTCCCACAGTCTCCCTTGCCTTCTGATCTTCAGCAATGTATTCATGTATTCATTTAAAAGTTCTGTCTGTGCTGAAGCCGGTGCTGCTTGTAATTGCTGGCGGCCAAAAGCTGTTCTGTTTTTTCTGGCTGAGTGTACCAGGCAATCATCAGCTGTAATTATTTCGAGTCTTGTTACAGATGGAACTTCGAGGTTTTCAGTCTTAAACAGAATTCATTATTCAAATGTCTCCAGCACTGACAGAAAGGGGTAGGGGGCCAGCCTCCTGGCGAGCCCAGGGAGCCACAGAAGTTTCAGGACAGGACAACCGGATACAGGATCAGGTACCCTGTGACCACAGGTAACCCTGATCCTGAGATCTAGAAACCTGAGCCCCAGGTATCAGTGCCACCACTTGCCCTGCTCCCTCCTTCACTCACACTCACTCTTCAATCTCTGAACCTCAACCTTTCCTGGGATGTAAATGTGGCCCCCACGTCTCCTGGTCTGAAGCCAGAAGACTGTGTCAGTGTGCACCTAGCTGCCGCCCATGTCTTAGTGTCTCCTCATCAGAGCTCTCTTCAGGTTAATACTGAGGCTCCTAGGAACAGGGCTGCCCTGAGAAACTGCAGCACAGAGCTCCAGGGAGGCAGGCAGTGCTCGGTGACGTTGCTCCCCGTGCTCTAGACCCACGTTCAAGACTGAAGGAGCCTTCTGCTGGGTCCCTAGGAGGGCTGTGGGGAAGCACGCGAAGCACTGCTTCCCAGGCCTGGGAGAAGGAGCCCGCAGGGAGGAGAAAGGCCATCCTCTGAGGAAAATGTGGGGCCACAGTTACTTAATGACTAGGCCCTCTTTCTGGAAGGTACCTCGGCCTTCTGAGGAGCTCCGTCTGCACATGCTCACATCCCCATTCCAGGTTTCCGTGGAAGAGCGAGGATACAGCCTCCGTGCACTGCCCAGAGGAAGACCAAGCGCCCAGCGTGGAGCCACATGCTCCCAAGCCGGTGGCACTGCTGATGCCCGAGACACCCACAAGCTTGGGCACACCAGCTGGGGAGTGTCGGCTGCCTCAGTCAGCTCTTCTCTCCGCACGGCCCCGGCTCACTCTCTGGCCCTTTGGCCCACTAATTCCTATTGTTGGATGCAGGTTCCTGCTCCCACGATTAACGCACCTCTGACACACACCCTGGGGCTTGCTTGCTTGCTCCCTCCCATTTTTCCCCTTCACTCCTGGGTCCCCTGGCTCCCCCTCACACCCTGCCCCCTCCCCCTGCCGCGACAGCAGCCTTCCAAGCTGCCTGGGCCTGTCCTGACTGTGGGCCTACTATGCACTTGGTGCTCACTCACTAGATGAGCATGTAGGCAAGAAAAGTACAGTGGGAGCCAACGCTTCCTCGGGCTCATCCGGATTCGCGCGGGGACCTTGCAGGGACCCAGATGCCACATGGGTGGAGTTTCCGTCTCTGCTGTCCAACTGAAAGTGAGGCCCACGGAGACACTGCTGTTCCTGCTGTGGGGAAGAGGAAGCCACGGACTGCCGCGTCCTGTGTTCCTCTCAGTCCTTGTTCAGTGACACTCTGTGGGGAGATGAGAGGGAAGCACTGAGACCGGAAGTCACCTGTGAAAACCGCTGCTATCAGAAGAAAAAGGCGCCAGTGCCTGTGGAGTTTTCCACGCATCGAGCGTCATGGTAGGAACCCAACACACCTGAGCTCCGTAAGCATCTTGCTCCACAAATGCGCCCACTTCATGGTGAGCTAACTCCAGCTGCTGTCCCACAGCTTGCTCCTAAGCAGTGGAGCAGAACGTGGCTGCAGTCCCACAGAGGCCGAGTCCAGACCCTGGAGAGACGATGTCTGCAGCTGTGGCTCTGCTTCTTGGACTGATACCCAGCAGGCTGCCTGGCCATGGCCATGTGACAGCCACAGCGAATCTGCATCCTGCACCTGGAGTGACAGGGCCAACAGTGAGCTGAGCAGGGCTTCTGAGAAGCTGTGGCATGTGTGACGTGGTGGGCCCCAGCTCACACAGGTGTGCGGTTACACCGCAGCGACAGGGTGCACACGCCACAGATCATATCACTGGTCACTGCACGTGGGAACATACAGTCAGGCCCCAAAATGAATCATATGTTCTGCTGAGTACGGTAGAGTCCATGCCTGGCATGGCTGACTGGGCATCTTAGCAAAACACCATAACAAAACAATGAACAGAACGGTTCAGAAACAACCCACGATTATGTGCCAGCTCTGGAGCCCGCAAAGGCCAAGGCCAAGGTCGGGAGGCTTGGCGTCGGGCAAGACCCCAGTTCCTGGCCTGCTGAAGGTGTCTTCTTGCTCTCTGGGCTTGCCTGACAAGGGCATGACTCTCAACATGACAGCATCATGTTTCGACCTGGTGCCTCCCAGAGGTCCCCTCTCCTAACAGCCTCACCATGGTGATTAGATTTCAACATGCAGATACTGGGAAGACACCAACATTTAGGTCATTACCACTGCAGTAACCTTTGCAGTTTGTTTTGTTTTGTTGTCTTTCTTTCTCAAAGCTAGGAAACAAACCTCTGCATGCTAGGCTAGAGCTCTACTCCTGAGCACTGCGCCCAAACCCAGTACCAGGTTTGCTAACACAAGGGGACAGCTAGCTGGATGCGAGAGGTGGGTGAACAGCACCCCCACATCAGGAGCCTGAGCAAGACAACCGGACAGAGCACTGTGTTTTGGAGAAGACAGAGCGCACTCCATGGAAGAGGAAGACGGGATCCCAGCGTGCCAGAGCCATGAGCGAGATGAAAACCACCTCTCTTTAAGGAAAGGGCTGGCCCACAACAGCAAATGCACTTCCTGGGGAGAGTAAGCAGAAAGGGAGAAGAGCAGAGGAGAACGCTGCGGAGACGATTACAATCAGGCACAAAGCGAGGCAAGCCAGAACAAAAGCGACGAAGCAGAAATTATAAAAATGTAATTTTGAAAATCAACAAGACTTAAGCCCATGTGGAAGCAGGGAGAAAGTTGGGGACAGAACTTGGGACAGTAAGCAAGAGGAGCTGCTGCTGCGAAGGTCAGAGGACACAATCTAGGGGCTGCAAGGGGAGCTGAGGCCTCTGCCGTGCACGAGCTGGACACCTCATTCCACACAGAGGATGCTGTCCCCATCCAGCGGGGCCCAGGAGACAGAAACCTAGGAAGGCATCTCAACACAAGCTGTGGGAGAGACCAGCAAGGGAAGATGCTGTGGTCTGGGGCCGTCGGCAGCCGGTGGAGTACCACTGCCCTGCACGGCATGGGAACCCGCGCAGCAACTCCGGCTGCATTTCGGAATGCAGAAGAAAGGGAAGTGATGCCGAGCCCTGTTCTCTTCTCCTCTCGCTTGCTCTCCAAATCGCACCTTCCTTTTCTCTCTGTCTCCCTTCTCTCTCTGCAGCCACTCACCCCACTCCACCCTGCCTCTTCCCTTTCTCAGCCCCTGCCTCAGGAATTTTCCCCTCATAGCACCAGGAAATCAGACCAACGGGGCTCCATGACCTGTGGCCAGCTCAGTTTTCTCTGTGCATGTCATCTAGTGGCAGACCTGAATGTGGACTGTTGCTCCTTTCCAAGTCTTAAAAGGTTTGAGGAAAAGCAGGTGAATGGGTGACACACAAAACATTGAAGCAGCAAATTTGGGCTTGAGGACCTTGCTGGAGGAGGCCTTGCAGGCCCTGATAGCTGAAGGCAGCACACTCCGGGCTGGGCGGGGTGCTGGGATCGGCCCAGACTCCAGCCGGCTCTCCGAGGAGCAGCGAGCACATGGGGAACCCCAAGAGAGCTACGTGGCCATGGGCAGGCACTGGGAAGAGCGACAGAAAAGAACAGGCGGGGTGCAAGCTGAGCGAGCATAAAGGGAAACTGAAAGCTTGCCGTGACAGGGAGACGAGAGACGCCACCACCCCGGGCGTTGGGAATCTCTCTAGGAAGAGTGAGTCCCCAAGGCCAGGCTGGGGCCGGGAAAGCCTTCCGGCTTCAGGGCCAGTGGTGGAGGGAGGCGAGAGAGCAGGTGCCATGAAGATCCAAGCAGGCCTAAGTGAGACTCCTGGCCGCAGCTCCTCGGTTTCTTCCCACTCTAGACTCTTTACTGTGTCCACAGACTTTAAGCAACAGTAGCAAATCACTACAAAATAGCATCACTATCCTCACTTGGCAAAGAAGGAACCTGGGACTCAGAGGTGCGTATGCCCGAATCAGACATAGCAAGTGGCAAAGTTGAGACTAATCTAGGTCTGCACTACCACAAGAGGGGAAGTTTAGGAAAAAAGAAAAAAGAAAGCCACTCAGAGCAAGAGCCTCCCTTCTCCTAGAAGAGGAAGGTGTTGAGTCATGGGGTTCATACAGCTCACGTGCTCTTGGGAAGCATATTCTGGTTAGAAGAGGTAGTGACTGGGTGTGTGACCCGGAAGGAACAACTCTTTCTACAGCTCCTTCCTCTCCCTCAGCTTCCTGGCTTCCATGACACAAGCGCTGTGCTCCGCCAGGCCCTTCTACCATGGGTTCCTGCCTTGGAACAGCTGGCAATGGACTGAAAAACGTAAGGCAGAGTAAACCTCCTCTTCGAGCTGCAGTGACGGCATCGTGCCTCAGTGATATGTGCCTGGGATGCTGCTGCATGAATTGTTCCTACTCAGAGGCAGGCACGTGGCTGGGTGCTCTTTGGCATGCTCAGCTCTAGCAAATGAGTGAGTGGTTAGGTAGGGGACCAAGTACAAGAGAACCAAGGACCGTGACCTTCCTCTCTGAACAGGAACCGCCTCGCCTCCACCCTGCATCCCCAGCCCTCCTGCCATCCAGGGGCAAACAAAGCACATCTCTCTTCTCTCCTCATGTAGTGCAAGAAAAGCAACTGGTTCTGCCATCGTCTTTGCCACTTAGTAGCATCCACTATGCATTGTATTTGTTTATTTTTTAAAAGCCCTAAAGAAATGCAATTAAAATATTCCAACTATTTGTACTGGAGTACTTGAGTTCATCAGCCCCTGTTAAAAATATGTATGCAAATTTGGAGAGGCTTCAGTACTCTCATAAGCCTGCTGCTTCCTACAAAGCCCAACACACTGGCTTTATGCAAATGTGCTGGCTGGGTTTCCTTAAGAGTTATTGTTATTTAACTTTAAAGGGTTTTCCCCCATACTTCCCTCTCAAACAAACACAATAATTAATTAGTTGCAGAGGGTTTTTGCCTTTGTGTGTTTTCCTTCCTTTCTAAACCAGTTGGCAAGTCAATGGGGACAAGCAAAGCCGAGCAAGGAGCGTCAGGAAATGCCATGCTTTAGCAGCCACTGTGGATGGTCAGAGGCTTTGGGCTGGCCAGCGGGCTGGGCCAGCCAGTGTCTTCATACTGTACCACTCGGATCAATAGTCCATCTTTTCTCTAAAATCATCCAAGTACTGCATTATATGTCATGCATTCTAGAAATGTCCTAGACAGACTGAGGACGGGCAGCATATGTGACACAGTAAGGGACAGAGCATGCACAGTCTGTAGGTACAAGCCCACTCCTTGTGCCTAGACCTGCCCTGGCTCGGCATGCACAGCAGAGCGGCCCTGTGTTTCTTCCTGAAGCATCTTTCTACACTTGAGTGCCCTCCGCCCAGATAGATGATTGCTTTCTCGGTAAAAACCACCCTGCTAGCGCTGGTTTTCTCACATGGAAGAGGACAGAGCATTTACGGGAGGGTCCTGGCACATCTCCCTGATCTCTTCCTGCCTCCACACCCAAGCCTCGGCTTTGAAGGCCAGGAAATAGGGTGGAAGTGAGTCGTGGCACTTGTCTGGGGTGGCTTCCGGGTGATTCGCTCTGGCCACCTTTGTCCCCTACTAATCCCGCAGTCTATTTGGGAGATGAACTGGCTTAGGCCAGCCTGGCTTGGGTGGACTGACCAAAGCAGGGCTCCCTGCCTGGCAGATGTGCCAAAAGCATGGGCGGAGCAGGGTCAGCCCCCTGGAGAGGCTGCCAGCGCTGCTCCCACCTGGATGGGGCACAGGAGGCGGGGCAGATGCGAGGGGAGCCTCGCTCCTCACAAGTGCAAGCCCAGGCCCCTGGCCCCGCCCTCCGCACATCTAGCTCCTCTGCAGCTGTCCATCCTTCCACCGGCTGCAGCCCTTCGAGCCCCAAGTGACAAGCCTTGATTCCAAGCACACAGAAATCTTCTGGGATCCCCACGTCACTGAGTGAGTGCATCAGGGAGGTAGAGGTGGTGCAGAAGAAAGAGAACGAGCAGGCTCCTTGTGTTCGCAGGCCCCCTCTGTGTCAGCTGCCCCTTCTGCAGATCCGCCTCGTCCCTCCCTGTCCACATGGCTCTGCTTTGCTGGCAGCAAACTTCTTTCCCCCAGTGTTCTCAGGCCCTAGGTAGTAGAGGCCACACTCACTTCTTCCTCTCCTTTATTAATGGGCCAATTTCTCTCTCTCAGTCTCTTCCCTTAATAGGACACCAACTACAGAAAGACTGCTTCTCCTCAGGCAGTCTGATTCCCCTCCCAGCCCTCCTGGCACTTCCTGTGTCTGCCGTCCTACCTTCCCAGGCAGGTCGCGTTCTGTACCTGGAGCTTCAGCTTCCAGTTGCCTTTTATGAGGCCAGGCTGAAGGGATCTGACTGTTGGATGCTTTCTTCACCAAAAGCAGTAGTCATCTTCTGCAGCACAAGGACAAAGTGTCCCTAGCTTTGCTCCCACAGGTGTAATGTCACTGTCCCTGGTGCTTCTCAGCATCCTCCAGGACTTGCAAAGTATTGTTTTAGAAATTTAAGCCGCAGGGTGCCACCTGAAGACACCTGAATCCCATGGTTCGCAGCGACATCCAGACCTTGCTCTCAGTCGCTCAACAGTTTTTATTCAGTGCCACATAAAGGCACACAAAAGTGAAGTTACTCAGCTTGTAAATGGCCTGTGCAGAGAGCCACAGGGGAAATGCTGGCCGACAGAACCAGCATCTGGCTGAAGTCTTCAGCAGAACTTAACCACCCAAATGTAATAGATAAAAAGGTGTCAGACTGCTCACAGGTCAAAAGAAGAGAAAAAGGAAGCCACAGCGAGATAAAAGACGGCTCTGCAGCAGCTCTGGGGAAAGGCTCAGCCGTCAGGCCAGAACGGCTGCTGGCAAATGGGACTGCTCGGGTGCCCCGGGCCCGTGCAGCGAGCCACCCGCAATTCCACCACTTTTTTTTTAGAAACTGATGACCACACTGTAAAATTTATATTGAAATACAAAATCCAAAACAGCATTTTTAAATGACAAATTTGGAGTACTCACACTTCCGGATTTCAAAATTTACTGTAGTGCTATAGCTATGGAAACAGGATGGAGACAAAAATATAGATCAATGGAACAGCACTGGCAATCCAAAAATAACTCCTTCTGTTTGCAGTCAGCTGACTTTAGGAAGGTTCGGGGCATCTCCTCAGGGACAGAGTCGTCTGTTCAGGCAATGCTGCTGGGACAGCTGACTGTACAGAGCCAGGACTCGGGCCCTCACCACCTGTCCCCACGGAACAGAGCAAATCACCCCTTGCCACAGGCATGCGAATAGTCTTCCACGTGGCCCAATGAGGAGAACCTAAACCAACTACTGGGACCTGTAGGGGAAGATCGAGACCCACCCATGAGGCGTTTCCTGACACCTGAGGGGGAGTGTGAATTCCTCAGGCCTGAGAAGATGCCCAGAGATGATGACACCGCAGGGGGAGTGAGCTTCGCATGCAGAGCTCCTGGGCTGGGCTACTGACAGCTCTCAGAAACTAACCTCCTGGTGGGCGGAGAGATGGCTCAGGGGAATAAGCGCTTCCCTGGCAAGCGCAAGGGCCTGAGTTCAATCCCCGGTTCCACCAAAAAAAAAAAGAAAGAAACTAGCCTCCTGGGCTCATGGGATCTACGTCCTTAAACCCAAGTACATTATTAAAAGCCTTTCTGTCAGTCACAGACTTGCTGGTTGCTAAAGTCTTAAAACATCCCTGTTCACTCTTTAGACACCAGCACGGTTCCTGATGAAGTTTCCTCATTTGCAGTAAACCTCCCCTTTTGGAGTCTCTCTCTCTCTCTCTCTCTCTCTCTCTCTCTCTC
>NDGN011428992.1:0-15708 GCA_002564285.1 Tympanoctomys barrerae | reverse complement strand
AGCAATTAACCACTAAGAAGAATGTATGCAGTATGTTAATTATTGAAACTGTCCTACTGATTTAGTTTGAAAATGTTTCATTGCTATTTATCAATAAAATTATGGTAAAAAATAATAAAAATAAAAATAAATGCAGAATGTTAATGGAAATTCTGATTATCAACAAGGTGAAGAACAGTAAATTCAAGGTTGGAGATATCAAATTGTGTCAGATATTTTGGGGGAGAAATTCTCTCTTTTGAAAGCTTCATGTGACTCCTTTTCCTTAATCTTTAGGACCAATCTTTCTAGATGAATCATCTTTCTAATTTGTACTGCTTCCACAACCAGCATATCAGGAGATTTCTTCAGGAATCCAGAAAGAAATCTGGCTAGTTTGATTGATTTATTGATTACTATCTCCACCGAGAACAAAGAAGGAAGACCATTTGCAGCACAGTGAGGACAGAGAAATACTACCAATGACTTACATTATATACATTATACATCTATCTCAGTTATAATTTTTTCTCCTTCTACATTTATTGACTCTTCTTGAACCAGCTCAAATATTTAATCTAGCTTACCTGTTCTCTTGTTATAGCCTGTATTTCAATCACTTTACTAATGTAATATGTATGTACAGTTATTTAAATAGAATGTATAGAAAATACAGGTTAAAGTAAAAAGAAATCCTCAAAGATAAAAAAGTAATTAGAGTTAAATATTCTGCTAAAAACCTATTGTTTACAAATCCATTAATCTCTATATTTAGCTGAAAAATACATTAGTGTACTAAAAGTTGAGAAATATCCAGAAAATTAAAAAATTTTTAAAATTCAATAGTCTCAAACCTTAAATACCTTATAATAGGCTTCTGCTTTACACATATAGCTCTGAATATACAACGGATCAACTCTGATAGCCTCAGAAAAGTGCCAAATAGCCTCAGTGTAGTTATCCAGGTATAGCATATGTATGAGGCCAATATTTACATAAGCCAAAGTAAAAGTTCTAGAAAGAGAAAGAAAAATCTTGTTGGATATTTTTAATTATTTCAAATGTTCTGTGATTATGAATGACTCTAATAAAATATATGCATCAACATATGGCACATTATCTTAAATATCTTCCTAATGACAACATAAATTTCTTATCTACCCTATTAGAAACTATAAAAACCCAGATAGGCATGTTAGTTCACACCTTTAGTCTCAGTAGTCTGGGTGGCTGAGGCAGAAAGGTCTTAGGTTCAAATCTGGCCTGGGCAATTAAGCAATTTAGCAATTTAGCAAGACCCTGTCCTAACATTAAAAAAAAAAAAAACTTAAAGGCTGAGAATGTAGCTAAGTGTGAAGGTATTAGGCTCACTCAATTCCAGTACCACACACACAAACAAAGAAAAAACATTATAAACACCTTTTAAAAATTCCTTGGTAAGGAACTAATAATTGTAGGGTCTTTGCTAGAAACAGATTTTGTGACGTCTCCATTCTTGGTAACGCTTTACTTCCTCTTCACTTAATCTTTAGTTATCTTGAATTAGAAGCTTAGTTTTTCTCAACTCAGAAGTCTTAGCTTTAGGCCATGATTAATAGTGAAAAGTAGTAAAATCTATGCTTTATGAGCTTGGAGTTAAATGTCCTCTTCACCCTGATATTTACACAGCTGCTTTTCTATATCAAATAAATACTGTTTTTCTCCCTAAGAATCAAATAATTTTCAATGTAGAAATGACCTTAGACATTACCTTGTTCAATACTTTTTCAAAATGAGAAAACTACACATCTAATTACCAACCTCATGGAAGCCCTGACCAAATCCTAGACATCACATTTCCTACTACACAAAAGTCTCTGGTGATTCTTTGCACCAGAAACTCCTTTTCCTCTCTGCCTCAAAAATGACCAAAAGAAAACCACTGTGGTAATCAGGAAGCTGTTTCATGACTTTCTTGAGTCATGTTCAAAGTTTACCTAAGATTGCTAAATAAACAGTGGGTTAGTTGGCATGAAATTAGCATGATTTGTTACTCTTACTGACAACCTTCATCTTAATGAATGCTTCATTGGAAAGGAGGTGAATTGTTTTAATTAAATGCAGTGTTTTACAGCTGGCTTTTGACTAATGTGTTTAACTTTCAATCCATGCCTCTTCCTGAACCTGTGGTTTCAATATATTGGCTCTTTTTTTCTGGTTTGCTAAACAAAATGAAGTTAGCTCAAACTAGAGTGTTCCTTTACACTGAGTTGCATAAGGTAGACAGCAATTATATGACCTGATAAAGATTTTCTAGTAACTTTACTTCTAAAAGCTCTAGTCTGGGTATTCTCAGACTCCTCCTTTACCCATAGACTTAACTCTTCAAACCCATTCAACCTCTAAAATTCACAAAAGCACCTGAAACAAACAACTTATGTTAGTGATAATCTTATTTTTAGTCATATTATAAATCTAGGTCAAGTTAACAATTATCTCATTTTAAAACAACCTATCAGGGGTCAGGGACATGGCTCAGTAGAATAAGTACTTCCCTGGCAAGTGCAAGGGCCTGAGTTCGATCCCTGGTACCGCCAAAAAAAAAAAATAAATAAATAACCCATTGATAATGGGGAGGAAGGAGGTTTTTCTTTAAGTTTTAATTTTCTGTTTTACTTTTACACAAAAGTGAAATCAGTATGAAAAGGAAAACGTACCTTTCTAGAGAAATAATAGTTTCAAAGTCGCAAATTGCCAGCAACCAAAATTTTAGATGTACATAAAGTATGCCCCGATGTAGAAAACAACTAAGATTCTCATAGCCATCATTTATGAGAGCTTAAAAATAAAAGCACACAACTTACTCAGGTTCTGAGTAACCACAGCCAAACCATATTTTAGCCTATAGCTTTCCTAGCCATTACGCATATTTTAACATTACTACATGAAACATCATGTAATGTATCTATGAAAAGTGAATTTATTAGGCGACTAAAAAACAGTATTATATGTTAAGACATATTTTTAATTAGTAACAAATGTGGCTATAATGGTCCACAAACTTCTTAGAGCCAGAAGAAATGCTGACATTTCTTCAATCGAATACAGTCAGCTGACACTAGAGCAGAGATTAAGGTCCAGAGAGGTGCCTTTGCCAGGATTACCAGGCAAGTCAGTGGCAAAGATGGGCATAGAATCTAACTCCAGTCAGAGGGGCTTATTAAGCATCTGTCATTGTCCTAAAGATGCCATTTCTGTCCATGTAATAGGCTCAAGTACTTACTTAAACCAAAGCATATAACAAAATTTAGGCTTACTCCTAAATCAGGATGGGAAGATGCAAAGTGACTACCCAAAAGGCCAGCAGAACTTGGAACCAAGGTAGGAGGCCTCACTGTGCTCCCTCCCCAACCCCACCAAGCAGATGCAAGGGGCAGGAAGAGCCCCTCCCAGTGTGCCAAATGTGTGGTTCTCATCAGTAGTCAACTCATGGGTCTTCTACGTCTCTTGTTTACTCTTTCAATTTCACTTTCAAAAACATACTAGCAAATGGGCTGAAAACAAAATGCGAAACAAATAATCTGAGTTTTTCAAGTCCACTCTGGTTGATAAGGGAAAATGTTGCCAAAAATATTCACAATCTCAGACACAAATATTCTTGGTACTAGATTTAGGGAAGTACAACCAAGGTCAGCAATGATCACACAGCATAAAAAATCTCTTGAAGATAACCTGACAACTCAATTCACAAGATGATCATCTAATAAGGAAAAATTGGTGGTTGCTCTAAAAAACTCAAGAAAAAAAATAGTTATGTAATAACCTCTTTATGCTGTTTTTATTAAACTTGGATGATGACAATTAATTATTTGACTATTAAATGGTATAATCTATATACAGCACTTAGAACAGTGTTTAGGATGCAGCAAAATATATAAGTATCAGACATTATTATTACAGCTTAGAAAATATCTTTTTTATTATGACAAAACTTAGGATAGGCTATTAGAAAGAATCAAGGTCAAAATCAAACTAGTCAGCTACAAGCAATTAAATAACAGAAATTTTAATTTGTTATGATAGCCTAGATGGCAGTGGGAGAACTAGAGTCCAAAACTTGAAGAGGAAACTCTGAGCAGGCCAGGGAGATAGGGATTGAACTGAATTCAAGATGAAGAGGACCAACGGAGCCAGGTAAACCCACAGAGATCTGCAAGTTTATGTTACATGCTCTACTTATCCTCTGAGCCCTAAGACATTCAGTAATAGTTACACTACATGCAACCTGTTTGGGTGATTGTTACCTTGGAAATGAAAGAAGGACCAGGACAAGCAAAGCAGAGAGAACAGCAGCCACGAGAAAAGAGTGCATGAGCCAGCAGAGATGAGGAGTCAGCCTTGAGCAGAAACTGGGCAGAACTACATAGGAGTGTCCAGGAATCTTCAGCCTGCTTTCTCAAAATCCCTGATAGCAGAGGGAAGGCACTAGACTCCTCTTGGCACACAGGAGGGCTCCTGAGTTACTTTATTTGGATGTTAATGGCAGGAGTACAGATGGACTTAAAGATATCCAGGCAATAATTCTCAGAACTCTCTTTCACTCTGGGGGTCTTGTCCTCTAATCTCGAGCTACTGCCTCATCCATGATGATGCACCACACACCCAGGTGGCACAGCCATCTTTGGTGTGCCTCACTCTGGCTCATCTTTATCCTCCAGGTGGCCCATTCATTCAGTTTACCTGTCTACTGAATACTTACTTGGAGTCCAGGATAGTGCCACACACGTAAACTAGGAACACATTAGCTGAGGACAAGGAAGAAATGCCCGCTTTATCTCATCTCACTACTGAGAATTCTCAGTCTCCTCCCACCCCCAGGGGAAGGCATGAATGCAGTCCCCACAACCACAAATTATGCAGTGGAGTGTCCTGCATTTGGGGAAATCGCAGGGGTCAGCAAATCTGGAGCACAGAGGATAAGCCTCGCGCTGGAAAAGCCACCTTTGTGATCATGGTATCTCCCCTGCCAGGTAAGTATTCAAAGTCTCTTTTAATGTAAGGGCCATAAAACTTTGCAAATCCATGGGTTGGTTAAGTCTTAGAACAGGACACAAGGCATTGGGACAAATCAATACTATTTTAACATACTGACTAGGAAATAGAAAGGGTTTCCAGAAAAGTACTTGAGAAAATGAGTATCATACAACACACCAACAAACAGGTACCCACGAATACATGCCTACACACTACAAGAGGATACAAGAACATCTGCAGCTTACCTATTGTTATTTATAAGAATACATAGGTATATGTGACATAGTATGTGTCTAAATAAGTTAATTTAACACATAAGTATATACATATCGCTACACACTCACCTACGTGCTATTAGTGGCCCTATGTTAGTATTCCCTTCTATGAACCTGAGCTGATCAACCTTAGGCCAGTATTTCATATATGTGCAATTAAAGGCAAAGTACCTGAAACACTATAATCCTGTAGTGCTTGAAGAGGATTATTCTTTCTAAATATGCATGCTCGATAATACAGTGCTACCCAATTATTAGGATCTAAGTGAATAGCAACTGAAAAGTCTTGAGTCGCTTGTTTATAAAGGTGCCTTCTAAAATATGCTTTCCCCCGATATGTCCTAGAAAGACAGAAAAATTCATTTTAACATATGTAACAAATTATTCATCTTTCTTTTTGTCAAATCTATTTACCTAATTTTATATTTTAACATTTTGTGATTGGTTCTCAAGAGTTTAGCCATGATGTTCATAGCAAAAAAAAAAAAGTTTTAACCTGTTATAAATAAGGTATACAGTATTGCTTACATAATTACATACTTGCTAATTATGCTTTATTTTATTTCTTACTTTACTGGGAAAACAAAGTTTTCTTAAATCTTGTAAAAAAAAAAAGAAAGAAAAAGAAAACCATCTTCTCTGAATTGAACAATTCTGATTCTGTACTTCTTCTCTAAGGAGTACTAGTTGAGGGAAAGAATTAAATTGGTTGGAGACAAAAGAAAGTTAATTCAAGGTATTTAAGATAGTGTTGGCCTTCTCTTCTATACTGAAAAATCTATTTGGCTTCATCTCATTGGCAACAGGGGTCAATGAGAGAAAATGTTTGAAATAAAAAGTCTTCATTATTTGATAATTGAATCTTATCACTCCAGATCTAGGAGTGAGGTAACATAGAATCCTAAGTATAAACTGATAAACTATTGAGGCAATGGAAGTGAAAAGGACCAGATAAAAAGTCAGTGTATTTGAAGAATTAACCTTTCTTAATGGTGCACTTTGAAGAGTATTTAAAAAGCTTTATACTGTAAGAATTTAAATTAGAATCATGTGTAAGTAAAATAATAACTTATAACTATTACAAATATAATTAAATTTCTTTAGTAATTAAAAATAATTCAAAATATATAAAAGTTTAATTTTTTTCACCTTATGTATCTGGTATAGGGTCTCACCACGCAGCTCAGACTCATAGCGATTTTCCTGTTTTCAGCCTCCCCAGCACTTCCCAACACTGGGATTACAGGTGTGACCCACCATGCCCAGTCTTGGTTGCCATCTCAGCAAGCCCCAGGGGCTGGCATGGCATGCGGGACTGGGGAGCGAACCCTGGTCCCCGGGCTTGCCAAAGCAGACACTTAGTCTGCTGAGCTATCTCACCAGCCCTAATTCACTATCATTTTATTCCAGCTAAAATAAGATAAAGAGGCACACATCCCTCAAAATCTGCCTGTGAATGAGAACACCTCATAAGTAGATTACAGGAAAAATAAAGTTAAATAAGAATAAAAAGATACCCTTGGAATAATTAAAGAATACAAGATTTAAAATTTACAACTATTGCATTTTTTGCTAAGCCCAGAAACCTCTCAAACAATGAAGATCCCTATTATCAATAAAATTGCTAAGTTAAATCAATATAGTGACAAAGGAAGAGTTGGGAGATTAGCAAAAATGATAGAACATGAAACTCAAAACTCCATTCTTTGGTGAAGGTAATAAATAAGCTTGCATTAAAAGATAATCAGGATGAACATTTTTGGCACTCTGGAGTCTAATTTAAAACTTAGACCAACCAAGGCAATGGATAATAAAGGGGAAGGAACTGCTGAATTTTGCCAAGAAACCTCTGTGGTATTCAAGCTTACCTCATCCCGCTGCCCACTTCCCAGAGCAGTGCTGGCCTTGAGAAGAGTCCATATTCCTAAGGCAGGTTGCTGCTAGGAAAGAGGGCACTATGGGCCTTCGCTCAAGGAACAGTACCCTCAAGGAAAATTTAGAGAAAGAGACATTTGGGGGATATTACAATGTCAATCTAAAATAACCCCCAAAGTTCCCTGTGCTCAGAGGTGGAGCTTGTGGACAGTGATGGAGACATGGGGGACGGGGGGCGCTGTACTCATCTGTGGGTGAATCTATAGATGCATTCACAGCTGAGTGTGCAGTGGGCAAAAGGGGGCTTTACTGGGAGGGTCCCTGAGACCGGGGCCTGAAAGCCTGTGTTCTCATCTCTGGCCCCTCCTCTCTTTCCTGGATGTCTGAGGTAAGTGGTTTTCCTCCACTCTGGCCTCCTTCCATGATGTTTCTGCCTTAGAGTCAGCTGATCATGCGTGGAGCCTTCAGAAGCCAGGAGAGTGTTTACCTTCTGGGGGAGGCCAAGGCATCAAAGGTTCCCAAACAGCTGAAATGATTTTTTTTTAAAACCTGGTGGTGGTTACTGAGGAATCTATATAGTGACATCATAAATCTATAAATTTCTATTTTCTATGTTTTTCTGTATGCATGCTTTAAGTGCAACTGAAAATTGCAAGTGAAGAGTTGAGTAGTCATGACCCTATGTACCCATTCCAGATCTCACTAAAACAAACCTCCAATTAAAAGGAAAACAAGAAAATGAGAAGTACACTATGCCTAATAAAGTTAGGAGAACAAAGTTTAGTGTGCACATTACAATAAGATCTACAGAAATAGATATGAGCAATTCTCTGTACTCAGTAGATACAAAAGATATGTATGAACAAGAAATGTAAGGAACTGAAATGCAGATGTAGTCAGTGCTTTAGAAATGTATGATGTAACAAATATTTAGGAGATGTAAATGAACTAAGTTTTGCTTTTCATTTAATCTATTATATTAAATTACCCTTTGTCAGGAGGGTGAGGTAACATTTTCACTCACTGGGGACATTGAAAATTGATTCATTGTTCTTAAAGGGCCATTAAGTATATTTCAAGCAATATTTTCTCTTGAAAAAAAGTTTCAAATATTTAATATTTCAAAAACATATCTGAAATAATTCTTACCATGCTTCAGAATTTTGCTGCTCTATCTTTAACAAAGCTGTAAAATCCTGTATAGCAGAAATCCAATTTTCATTTTCAAAGTAAAACTTCCCACGTCTCAATAATGCATCTGTTCTTTTGGGATCATAAAAAATACACTACAGAAGAATGGGAAAGTATATGAACATTTCATATAAAAAACAAGAAAAGTACGCAACTTCAGATTACATAAGAAAACTAGTATAATATAGCAGTTTTCAGATTTATGTTTAGAAAACATACTTAGAAATCCATCAGTAATCACATGCTTGAGAAGGAATATTTTCAGAGAGAAAAGAAAAAAAAAAGCAGCTTATGCAAGAAACCAAGGGTTTTTCCCACTGAAATTTTCAACAAAAATTCATAAGTACATTGTGACAGAACAGTCAGTTTGTATTGGATTTTCTCACAGCATTTTATCCTAATTAAAAATGAAACATCACATCAGTACAGATTCAATCAAATAAAAATGGATTAATCTAGGAACAGGGCCTCAAAGGGGGAAAGAACTGAATAGGTGATGGTATGGTTCATACATTTCACATTGATACAGAGTAACAGAATGAACAGATCGGATCACTGTTCAGTGGTAACACTCTGCACCTGTTGGTACTGAGAAAAGACGTAGGAAGTTACCTGTGCATGAAGTAGGTACTCAAGCACAAAAGAGCTTACCCAGTATTTTTACGCTGAGGGGAAAAAAAAGAAAAAGAAACCCTGAAGAGTATGAAACTTGTATGACTTCAAGGTTCTAAATTAATCTATTTGAAGACTATGGATGCTAAACAGAGAAAATCAATAGAATCAAAAACTTTGGATCACTTCTAGACCAGAAGTTACAAAATTTATAATATTTTCCCCAAGCAGAAGAATGTCAAGCCAATGATTAAGCCACCATGGATGAATTAAGAAACAGGACAGCTGAAAAGTAAGTTACTTAATCGTTCCTAAGTTCTCAGTTGCACTAAGGATGAAGAACTTGGAGTTAAAAGTCAGGAGTCCTGTTGTGGCCAGGTGAATAATCTGCCCAAATTTAAGATAGTGCCACTTACATATGCCAAATGCTCACACAGAATATAAACAATATATATCATAACAATAAAAAAATGAGAAACGAAAAAGAGGATTTAGAGTCACAGGGAAAGAGGTGATTGCAGAGGGGAATAAAATGGGGATTGAGATGTATTATGCCACACGCACCTACTCCCTAAGATCAATGTACAATTCATGTACTACAAACATGTACTAATAAATTTTTAAAGTTCACTTCCTTAATATTTCCTGACACCCACCCAAAGATAAATCTTCTCTGACCATTCTTTCTTCATGCATTATCACAAATTGTCATTTTATATTTATATGTTTTTGTCTGTTCTTAAATTTCTGCCCTTTAAATTATAAGATCTGCAAAATGTGCATTTCTTTCACTGTTTATTCAATATGTTATGCATAACTTTACTCAATATTTTTTTGAAATTCCATACAACACAGCTATCCCCTGCCAGGTATCTTCCCAAAAGCTAACTTATCATACATCAACAATATATGCATATTGATGTTTATAGCAGCACAA
Organism: Tympanoctomys barrerae; assembly: GCA_002564285.1. Taxonomy (NCBI): domain Eukaryota; kingdom Metazoa; phylum Chordata; class Mammalia; order Rodentia; family Octodontidae; genus Tympanoctomys; species Tympanoctomys barrerae. The sequence goes on along the minus strand of NDGN011428992.1, from coordinate 5,826 downwards.
TCCGGAATAGCTAAATTCTAAAAACAGTCTATGTACTCATCAACAGACAACTGGATAAAGAAAATGTGGCATCTATTGATAGTGAAATACTACTCAGCTATAAAGAATGACCTCTGAGACATTTGTAGGAAACTGGATGCACCTGGAAAATACAATGTTGAGTGAAATAAACCAGGTACACAAGCTTAAATACCATATCTCTCATCTGAGTGAGGCAAAGTATATAGTAAGAAAATGATAAAGATGGATAGAAAGGGTCCAGGGGATGGATCTTGTGAAATAAGAAAGTGTCCAAGGAAACAAGGGTGACAGGTGAGCGGCAGGGGAAGGGGAAAGGAGGGGAATAAATATGTCCCATGCAAAGAACCTAATAGCCCTAATTAACATAAACACTGTGTGCCATCAAATGAGCTAAGATAAAAATACCAATGAGTACACAAAAGGGACAGGGGAACCCAAGGAGGAGGTGGGAAGAGAGGGAAGAAGAAGGGATTGCAAAGATGCTGTAATATGTACATGTACATTCTCCCCAAGATGACTGCAAATAGCATAAGATGCAAACATACATTAATAAAAATTGATATTTGTGTAGAAAGTATTTCTAAACTAATAAAAAATACAGAGTGGTATTGTGCTTATCAGCGAAACTAAAATATAAAAATATTCAAGGAGAATTGGAAGGATGGAGGAGAAAGGAGAGAGGAAGGAGCGAAAAAACAAGACAGAGAACATACCTGTACCAATTCCCTAGGAGGGATATAATCATACACTAATAAAAACTGACCTCCCCAAATAAGCTTCTGACTGAATGAATAGCCAGGCCTGCTCTAGAGAGCTTGTAGGCTCCTTGCAGAAGACAGTGAGTTAGTCAGGAGTTACAGCGCAGGTGCAGTGACAGTTCAGCAGCAGCACGAGGCACAGCAGATGCTCCCTGGAACCAAGGTACTCAAATAAGAAGGGATGAACAAAAACCCCTCCATGGCAAGGCAGCTTAAAGGAGGAGGCCATCAGAAACCCAGGAAGGGAGTTTAGATAAAAAAGCAAGGGCCTTTCCCAGTTGCAGCACCACTTCCAGTCCAAGGCCAGCAAACAAGCCATCCTGGGAAAAGTTCAAATCCTCCAGGGAAGTGGAGGTACACAGCCAGTCTTGCCGATGGGTGACCAGGCTAGCAGCCACTGCCACGTGCCCACCATTCCTGGCACTCCTCCCCTTGGAAGATAGAGCCCAGAGAATAAGGGCCTCACAAGCCAGAGAATCACTGACAGGAGGGAACTGAGTTAGGACCAGGGAGCATTAGACAGAGAGGAAAGGAGAGCATGGTCCTGGTTACAGACCCACAGAGGCACTGAGGGATCTGTGAGACAGCGAATGTCATATAATGACTATGATCAATGGGGTACTGGAGAAGTGGAGAGACAGAGCAGGCACTCTGGTGCCTGTTACTGTTGAGGTCTGAGCCTGTCTGAGTTTTCTCCTCCTGTCCCCAGACACTGCTGAAATGCATGCAGAAGGGTTCTCTACTCCTCAGCCCCAAATGCCAATGGATTTTTCAGCTGGAAAGACATCCTTTGTAAAGCTAAACACTGGGAAACAGGATCAGCGGGAATGGAGAAAACAATCCAGATGTGAGCTTATGAAGGCTATTCCTGTAGGCCCCAGGAGACCACTAAACTCCTGGGTCAGGTTGAAACTCAGCAAGCAGGAGTGCTGCTTTGACCTGGGAGTAAAGGGAGTAAAGAAAAGCCATCAGAATAGCACACATTCTGCAGGGACACTGGCACTGCCTTCTGCCTGACTCCAGAGGACTGTTGAAGTTGCCAGTGGGAGAAAAGCTGGAAGTGGAATACAGGTGTGAAAGGAGAGTGAGAGAAACTGGCAGAGATGAACTGGACAAAAGAAAACAGCAGAGCCTCTGACAGAATCTCAAGGGGGAAGCTGAGACTCCTGCCTGTCAGTGGGAGGAGTCTGAGAACAGAGGCCCCCAAGCATGGTACTTTATGTATGTTCTTTATACTGTTTCCTCCCTTCCCTTCCTCTCCTTTTCCCTCTCCTCCCCTTCCATCACCTTGACTTCTCTTCCACACTATGTTTGGATATAGCTATGTGTATCTTATCTTGGTTACTTTTCTCTTGTTGCTCGGACAAATGTCCCCAACATCCAAAATTAAGGAAGGAAGAAAAGGTTTACTTAGCTCACAGTTAGTGGAGGTTTCAGTCCATACTTGGCTGACCCCAAGGCAGAGCGGCACATGGAAGACGGCAGCACCTCATGGAAGCACAAAACAGCAAACAACAAAAAGAAGAGCAGTGGCTGCAGCACCTAGCAGGCCCCTCTTCCTTCCTTATATTGTATCCAGATTATCCAAAATGGGTGGGCATAGCACTCACACCCATAATCCCAGCATTGGATGATCAATTAATCACAAACTCTTTAGAAACCTGCCCCAATGACTGCATGAGGATTTGTGGGTATAACTAGACACAAACCATAACATTCTACCGCTGGCCCCCCAAAGACTCATGCACATCCCTTTACATACATGGTTTTTTAGTCCATTCTAAGAGTAGTCAAAGTCCTAACAGTTCAAGCAATTGCTGAAAGGTCCAATTCCCATCTCCTCCAAGATCTAAGGCAAACACTTGGCTGCAAGCCCACACACAAATGAAAAAACACTTCCAACATTCAATAGCACAAAATAAACATTAGCATTCCAAAATGTACAAACAGCAGGGTATAAAGCATTGGGACCAAAGAAATCCAAAATGCAGAAGGGCAAACATTAAGTCCCATAGTTCCATGTGGAATACCTGAAGCAATGTGTGGCAAATTGTGTACGCTATGTGGCTCCATCTCTATGGCACTTTTGGTGGTAGTTACCATGGCTCCTCTATTAGGCCTGCTTTGTCCTCCCCTTTGCGACTTTCCTTAGATGATCCACATTTCTGCCTTTTCCAAACTTCTGGGGTTTCCACTGCACATTAGGCTTCTCACTTTCTGCTTCACACACTACCCTCTCAGGGGTACACTGCCTGGCCTCCCAACCCCTCTGAAATCTAGGTGGAAGCCTTCTTAACCTCAAAACTCTTGCGTCTTGCTTGTGCCTAAAATCAATGCCACGTGGATTACCAAAGTCTACTGCCAGCTGTAGTAGTAGCCAGGATTTCTTTTTTGACTGTAAGGATTGAGTACCTGGATTGCTGATTGCTTTTACCCTGATTCTGAGGAACAAATTCTCCATGCTGCCACCATTCTGGAACCCTAGCAGTCTGAGGCATTCTCGTCCAAACAAAGTCTTTCACCTTTGCAGCTTTGAGGCTGCAAATGATGGAGACTTGCTGCACCTTGTCATGCCCTCAGGCCATCTTTTCTATTCTCCTTTGCCTTCTCAAAAGTGGAGATCTTTTCAGCTCTTTGACATTCACAGATTTATTGGTGCTTCCTTTCTGGCCCAACTCACATTTTAAATCATCCTGCTGGGCCCTTTGCTCTTGATTCTCAACATAAATTTGATAAAAGACCTCAACAATTGCCATGCCACCTCCTCAACATTTGACTGACTTGACAAAAAATTTTTGCCCAATGAACCAGGCTTCCTTGGGCCAAATCACTGTGGATTAAAGCAACTGCAAGCAGGCACTGGGGTCGGAGGTTTGATCCCCAGGCCTGCCATGCTGGCCTCCCCCCTGGAGCATGCTCAGATGGTGATTAAGAGTGGATGTGGTGGTGCACTCCTGTAATCCCAGCTCTTGGGAGGCTATAAACAGGCAGATCACTACAAGTCTGATCCAGTAGTGAGACCCTGAACACTCTGTAGAACCTTCTCTAAAATACAAAGCAAAAAAAAACAGAAACAAACAAACAAACAAAACCCCAGGCTGCCATACTTAATCTCAGTCTCAGGCAAAGTCTCTGAATATGAGTAAATTTCAGACAAATTTTCCATCAAGCCATAATACAAATCATCTGGAGTCCAACAACCAATGCAGTCCATTGTCCCAGCAGCAACCTCCCCTTTCTGGTCTTTACAGGCATGATTGCTATCAGCCTTCTGGTCTTCTGAGCTGTGACCACAATCTCCCATACAGAACAGCCAAAGGTGCTTCAGTGCTTCTCTTTACAGTGACATATCCAAACCTTTCCTATCTTTTCCCATAAGCCATCCCAAAAGGCTCCTGAATAACAAGGTCAGGTATAGGCTCAGTAAGAATCCCACTTCTTTGGTGCTAAATTCTGTCTTGGTTACTTTTCTCTCATTGTTGGGACAAAATCCCTAACACCCAGGAAGGGTTTATTCAGCTCACCGTTAGTGAGGTTTCAGTCCATACTCTGCTGGCTCCAAGGCAAAGTGGTGCGTCACAAAGCTGGTGTTCATGGCAGCAGAAAATAGCAAAGAGCAAAGAGAGGAGCAGCTGCTGTGGCAGCTAGCAAGATTCTCTCCCTCCCTGATAATGTATTCAGGCTATGTGCCCCAGGGTGGGTGTAGCACTCACACCCATAATCCTGCCATTGCATCATGAATTAATAACAAACTCTAGAAGCCCACCCCAATGACTGCATGAGGCTTTAGGGGATAACTAGAGACAAATCATAACAGTATCTTTCTATTGCTGGATGTAAAATGTCCTATCTATTTAAGTCACATATGATCACTTCAAGAGTTGCCTTTTGGTGTAATTTAACTAGGCCTGCCTATCAGTTCAACACTTGGATGCAATCTCCCTATATTTTATCTTATGGTCCACCTACAACTTCATCCTTTCCATATTTGTGCTATTTCTCTTTTAAAACATCTTCTATCTCTCATTTCTTCCCCACATATACTTTATCTTTTCACTCAATTTTTCTATCTATTGCCCTAATTAATACATAAACCATGGGATTAACGGAAAGAAGTGTTGTAAGATCTCAAACTAGGTTTTCCCTCACCAATGGCTGTTTCATAGGCTTTCTTTTTAATGTATTTAAGTTTTTGGGTACAATTTATGTTTGCACAATGATCACATTCACTATACTTCCTCACTATGCATTGCTGAGTTCTCATATAAAAATAACTCTAGGAGAGATATTCAGATGCATATTTGACTTTGAAGAAAATATAAAAATTTGAATTAATAAAAAGAAAAATTGTTTCTGTACATGATAGCCCTTGATTTCTCTGTTTTTCCACTCATTCTTTCAAACTCCTTTCCCCTCCTCATTCGCAAAGCACTGCTATTTTATCCATTCTCATTCTTTTCTTTCCCTTCCTTCCTTTCCCCTTTCCCCCTTACTCCATAGTTTTCGCTGTTGGTGGTGGTGGTGGGTTTTTTGCTGTTTGTATTTCTTCATCTAAGAAATGTGTGCTCATTTCAGATGCCCATTTTTTGGATCAAGTCTTTGAACTGGGACAGTCTGAATTTTTTTTTCAGTTTTTATATGTTCTAAATATTAGTCTTTGCTGACAACTGGTTAAAATTTTTTCCACTCTGTGAGTTGTGTTTTCACTCTGTTGGTGACTTCTTTTGCATAGTGAAAGTTTTTAATAAGATGAGATCCCAGTTGTTGATTCTTTCTAGTATTCCCCATGTGATAGCAATTTCATTCATGAAATCTTTGCCTACACTTATGTTTTTCAGAGATATACCTATTCTATCTTCTAGCATATGTAGTGTTTCTGTTTTAGTATTTGTGTCTTTGATTCATTTTTATTTTAATTTACTGTATACTGATAGATATAGGTCCTGCTTTACTCTTTGCCATGTGGGAAGTCAATTTTTTTTAAATTTTATTTATTTATTTATTTATTTGTGTGTGTGTGTGGCCAGCTCAGCCCACCAGGGGGCGG
>NDGN011428977.1:0-13661 GCA_002564285.1 Tympanoctomys barrerae | reverse complement strand
CCCATTTCCTCTTTGGGTTACTGTGAGGCACAGATGGAGCTGCATGATGGGGCATTTTATAAACCTTAAAGTATGTCTTAAATGTCAATTATTATGCCATTTTAATCTTCATGAAAATTCTAAATTCATTTATTTTTTACTGTTAATTGCTTGATTGAGTATGATTGAGCAACTGCTACATGTACAGTACCATCCTCATGACAAAGAGATAAAAAGGTGTGACCTTCAACCCGTGTGTGATAGTTAAAATCGTAGAAAACACACTCAGGAGACATTTAGAGCAAAGTAAGACGCTTGCCCTGCTTAAGTGTCAGATGAGCAGCATGTAATCAGAATGCCCGCCGGAGAGCCCTTGTGTTGAGGTGAGCCTGTGGGGGAGGCATCGGGCAAGAGCCAGGATGTGAGCTGACCTGGGAGATAGAGGAAGCCAGGAAAAGGGGATGTGGTGAAGAGGAAGTTGCCAGCTTTGATCTTTGCTGTCCCCAGAGGCCCATATAGTAAAGGCTTACTCCTAGAGAGGCACTGCTGGGAGGTGGGGAAGCATCCAGGATGCCGCGAGCCTCTTAGAGCTTTCGATGACAACAAACAGTCTGTTGCAGCATGTGTGTCCTGGGTTCACCACCACTGCTCTCTGTGGTGGGCTCTGGTGGGAGGAAGCTAGGTCCCTAGAGCTGATGGACTCTGTAGGACTCCAGCCCCTACATTTCTTACTGGCTTCTGGGCCACACAGTGAGAGGTCTTGCACTACTTGAGGCTCCTACTCATATGTGGCAGGCTCCACTTTGTGGGCTCCAAAGCAGTGGGACCCAGTAATTGTGGACTGACACCTCTAGAACCGCGAGCCTAAATAAACCCTTCCTTTTTGTAAGCTGATTAGCTCAGGAATTTGTTACAGGGACAGAAAACTGATCAGCACACATTTTGCATACATGCTACCTTATGCACCGCAGGCGCAGAGGACTGAAACATGAAATATAATTTTTCGTGGTCTGCCAAAGGCTCCCCACGCCTACCTTCACTTTCTTTTTTCTTTTAATCTTTCTTTTTATCAGTACCCATTTACAATATGGAATGATCACATCCCTTGCATGGATAAGGTATCTTAAGTTTTTCTTCCCTTCCCCACTCCTCCCTCCCCTCTCCATCTTGGGCCCTTTCCCTTTTGAAAAGATCTCTGTCCCTGTCTCCTATGATCTCTTTTATTTTACTCTTTATTTCCACTTAGGGTTTCTCCTAGTAGAAAGTCCATAGGATGTTTCACCTTGTGCAACATCTTTTTCGTGACACTGAGTATTTTGATCTCAAGTTGTATCCATCCCCCACCCTCACTTTCATAGTGCTTCATTCAAAGTTGCAGCCTAAAAACTTGTTTTTTGTGCATGACCACGAAATGCACATACTGTTTAGATTAACAGATACAGCATTGGATATTGGTTAAAACATAAAAAGAACCTACAAATAGTGACTGGCCCTTTAAAAAAGTAATAATTTAGTAAACCAAGAAGCCCGAGGGTCAGCCAAATAGCTCAGCAAACTAAAGCACTTGCTTAGGCAGAGTGTGGTGGCGTGCTGTGCCCGGCCCCTGCCCTGGGGCACACTGAGACAGCAATTGAAACTGGGCATGGTGGTGCGCGCCTGTAATCCCAGCACTTGGGAGGCTGAAAACNGGAGAATCACTGTAAGTCTCATCTATGTAGTAAGACCCCGAAGACCCTGTACCCCATAGGCCTGTAATATATATATATATATGATATATATCATATATATGATATATATCATATATATCATATATGTGATATATATGATATATATCATATATATGATATATATATATGCCTGAGAAATAACTTAGAGATGTAGTGGTTATCATACATAAAAGAAGCTATCTGATACAGAGGAAGTAGGGCTTTAGACCCAGATCCAGGTCCCAGGGTCAGTTGAGCACCATAAAAGCCTGTGACCTTAGAAGATCTTCTATCACTTCAGCAGACTATTAGCTTTGTGTCTGGGCGGCCTCATCTGTAAAGAAAGGTTGGACAACACTGTGCCAGGCCAACTTGGGAGGATCGCTGGTAATACAGTGTGTCTGACCCAAAGCATAATGTCGAATTCCCTGGAAAGCTATTATGAGAGAAATGCAAAGTACATAGCAAAGGCCAGAGTGTTCAAGCATCTAGGTCTGGAGCTCTTGCCTGCCGGCCAGGCAGGCAAGCCCGTGAGAAACTCTAGCTGCTGGCCCTGGCTTAGATCAGGTTATTTTACTGAGTTTCATCCAGGTGCAGGCCTAGTGCTACCCCAATAAACACCAGCCTTGCAGAGCAGACATGTGAGCGCGGTGCCCCAGCAAGCCTGCCACCACCCACAGTCCACTAAGCAGGAGCCTCCAAAGCCAGAGATGGGACCATCCCAGAGGCAATCCTCTTCTCCTAGAGGGACTTGTGGTCACATCTGCTGGCCTAGAAGAAAGGAGAAGGGACAGGAGGATCATCATTTCCTCCTTTATAACCTGGCATAATTACTTGAGTGAAAAACAGAAAACCAGGTGCTGGGTATATCCGCTGGCCTGTATACACAGTCCATAAAAAAAGGAGTTACTGACTTATTGGGGGAACAGCTCAGGCTGAGAATAGGTTTCGTCAGCTTGTCAAACTGAGGAGAAGAAGTAAGAGTGTTACCAGTAACCCTTCTCCACCTCCACAGCCTGGCTGAGGAGAGGGCGTGATGGCGTGGATACAGTTCCTCTGCAGGGCTCCAAGACATCCATCGCACAAGCAGTCCTGGAGAGACACCCGCCCAGCAGGAGGTGCCGGTGTGGCTTTGTAGCTCCAGACCACTGGGCCATGGCTGGGCCGTCCCTGCCTCGGAGAGCTACAGTGCCTGGCACACAGTGGGTATGTGGGGGTGCTGGCTGTCCTGGCTGTCCTTAGAGATCTGCTGGGACAGAGAAGCAGAGTAGCCTTGCTTCAAGGTCAGAATGGGAAGTCACTTCTGACACCAAATGCATAGGGGTGAGTTTTCTAGAACCAAACAAGCCTCCAACTCTCAGAACATGACTTAGGACTGCCGATCCAGACACTGTCTACCTCAAAGGCTTAGTCCCACAAAGCTATCCCCACTTCCAGTGTCAACTGGAGCCTCTGGTGACCCCTCTTCTGTCCTTGGCTATGAGTCAGGGCCCATAAGCTTCCCCTTTAGCTCAATAACTGGCTGTGAGGGTTCACAGGACCAGGGAAGCAGCTGCTTATCATGGCTTGGCCTTTCTGGGGCCCAGTTCCCATTCTGAAACCATCCATCAAGAGCCCCTGCCTTAGAACAAAGGATGCCCTTATCCCCCAGGAAATCACAGGGCTTTCAGGAACTCTGGGTCAGGAACCACGGTCAGAGACCAACTGTTAGAACAGAACGTACTCAGCACTCCCATCAGTCAGGACGTCGTGAGGGTTTTAGGATCTCTGGCCCAGGAACCAGGGCAAAGAGACCAAGGATGTGTTTCTGAGTCTGTCACGCCACCCTTGAAGCTGGTAACCCCAGATGATGCTTGGCATAAAGCTAGTGGGAAAATCCATTCCAAATGCTTCCCTGAGAGTGTCTATGACTTCCAAAGGTGATTGTCCATTCCTAGAGATAACTGCAAAATTTAAATAATACTGCCATAAGAAAATCAGTGGATTTTATTTCTTGGGTTACCTCTATACTTAATGTTCCTTGAAATTATACTGGAATGCATGAACAAGCAGCTTGCAGATGATAAAAAAAAAAAAAAGAACACTTCATGTATAATTACAGCTCACAAATGCACAGCTTGCAGATGGCCTGAGTGCCCAGCCCTGGGATGAAGGCCCTGGGTGCACAGCCACATGTCAGGCTGCGCCTGCGGGCTTGCTCGGGGTCCAGCTCAACAGCATCCTCGTGTGGTTTGTGCTCCTTCACGTCACTGCCACAGCATGGTGGCGGATATGGCCGGGTGCGGGAAGAGGAAGCACCACTCCCTTGCCTGCCACTGTTCAGCTTGCAGAGCTGAGCTGAGTGATCTGTGGCTCATGGGACCTTTGTTGTTCGGTGGGCAACCTATGCAAAGGGGCAGTCCAGAGAAGGTGGTGATAACCATTTGAAGGACAAAAAAGAGAACACAGCAGTCACTTTTATGTTGGTGAAGTACATCAGAACAACCTCTCTGGAGAGACATTTGGAAATATGTGTCAGAGACTTAATTAAAATGCCTGTGACTACGAGCATGCAGTCTGGAGGAAGCCTGAGCCGGGTCTGCTTCTGCCCCCTGCTATGGTTTAAACATGGCTTGTCCTTGCCAAAATGCATGTTGGAATTTAATCCCCATTGTGAGGAGTTACAAGGGTGGAAACTTAATCTGACCTTGGGGCTCAGAGGTGGGCTATTGGAAGGCGCCAGCCTGTACTTCATAGTGTCTACTACATAGTGTCCCAAAAAGTAAAAAAAAAAAAAAAAAAGGTGGGGAAGGAGGCCACCGGAGGCACAGTCTACTCCTCATCTCTTGCCATGTGATTCCTTCAACAGCCTCGAGACTCTGGCAGCAAGAAAACCACCACCAGGTATCATGGTTGAAGCACATTCCTGTACTTATCCGGGCTTCAGTTTTATCATCTTTGAAATGGGGATGATGTTATCTCCTTAGGAGCATTGTTAGGAGAATTCAGTGCCGACATCTAAAAAATGTTTACAACACGGTAAGCGGTTTCTGTAATAATTCCAAGGAGCGATTGAGAAACAGGGGCAAAGATTTATGAACAGAAGTACTCATTCCAGCCTGTTGCTTAAAATAAAGCTTAAAAAAGAAACCCAAAATGTGGACATGGAAAAAATAAATAAATTATATTTCACTCAAACAATGGGATATTGTGCTTCCATTGAAAGACCTTTGCCCAGCTCTTTTGATAATGTGACAAAGATTTTTGAAACAATGCTATCCAAACAAAACAGAATAGAGACTAGGTTGATTATATCTCAAGTTTGCAGAAAGAAAAAAGAATGAAACTGTTTTACATACTAATATGTATCTAAAAGACATATAGATATGGATACTATACAACACTGACTCACTGGCTAATGGGAATATGGCAGTTTTAATTTGTGCTTTTTTGACTAAGTAGAAATAAGTACATGACGCTATGATATTTTCAAAGAAGAAATGAGTTTGTTGAAAGCCAAGCTGGCCTGGCCATGTGCATCAGGGACTGAGAAAAAGTCTGAAGGAATGAGGAGGGCTATTCTTTGTTTTTGTGGTACCAGGGATCGAACTCAGGACCTTGTGCTTGCCAGGCAGGTGCTCAAGTTGCTGAGCTATATTCCTGGCCCGGGATGGCTTTTCTTCATTCCTCCCTTATGCATCTGCTGCCCCACATTCCCTGAGCACCAGACTTCATAGAGTTAATGTCCCCTTGAGAAAACTGGGAAAGGGAGGGGGTGACGTGATATGGGAAAATGAAACTCCCCACCTGAAAGGTACCTGGGATGAGTTTGTGTTCTCTAAAACAAAATAATGAATTTTAAGAACAAACAGAGGTTAAGAACATAATATTTATTGTGGGAAAGAATAATAGAATAGAGGGAGACCCTTCCAGGGACTTTTATAGAGTAAAACCATGCAGTGAGGACGGGTCTCAGGTGGAAACCATTAGAAGTCACTAAGGTGGGCATGAAGTGGGACAAAACTATGGTCAACCAATGAGATTACAAGCACCACTGCTCAGATAAAATTGACTAAGGACCAAATGGGGAAGTGAGTCACAAAGCAAGTGGGCATGGATATAGAACAGGAGTTTACCCAGTAGCCAACTCCTGGCAGTAGCAGTTGGACTAGTGGCTCTTCCTCAAGGTGCTGATCAATCCCGGATGCCTATCTTTAGGGAGGTGAGCAATTGTTCGATCTTTGGTCTCTAGGTCTGGCCTGCAGCAGGAGCATCCATCTCTCTCACAGTTGTAGTGTATCTTGTCTTGCGTGCTGTCTCCTTGAGGACCTGGCCCTGTCCGACTGCCTGTAATACTTCTATCTACTTCAGCTGCCTACAACAGGGCAGGCAGCCCTTGCTGTGTGAGTCCTGCAGATGTTGTTCTGTGTTCTCACCACAACCCACGTGTAGCCTTAGTCAGGTGAGGAAAGTCTGGCTCCACAAAGACGAGCTTGGGGCTGGGCTTTCTCTGGGGCCCTCCTATGGAGGTGTGTGTCAGACACTGCGGAAGGTGACTTCCAGGGGCAGAGAGGCCACAGAGAAAGCCTTCCATGAACTCTGACCCTCATTTACACACGAGACATGGCATTTCAGGCCATGCAAGGCACATGGGCCATTAACATAAGGACTCTAGTACAGTAACTCAGGCCCTGGGCAAGAAAAGTTAGACTTGGCAGGAAGAATGGAAAAGAAAGGTCAAGGGCCAGGGACATTATGAGGAAAACCTGGCATCCAGATCTCCAACCTGACGGACAGGCAAAATGCCTGTTGGAAGCAGAAGTACCCTGGGGAAGGGAGGATGCCTCTGTGCGTAAAACACTGCCTAAGCTGCAGCCCGCATTCCCTCCGACATCTTCACCCTGTGGCTGGATGAAGCAGCAAACACCTTCTCTCAATAAATCATGGAAGTCTGTGATCACTTGTCTTTAACCAATGGAAAGAGAAGCTGGCTTTGGGTTTGTACTAACCCAGTCCTAGAGGCTGTTGACACATGGCTTCAGTCCATGGGCAGCTGAGGACATTGGTCTCTGGAGTCCATCACCCTGGCCAAAATCTCAACAGTATTCCTCCTTACCACAGTCAACCACAGTCCAAAAATACTAACTGCCCTGGTGCTGTCAAGGAACGCATTCATATAACTCATACTAGGATATATTGTTGTGACTGTTCTAGTGTACTGGTAGCAATTATTGTCCATCTCTTACTGTGCCTAATTTATATTAAGAGGTAATTAAATGTGTGTGGGGGGCGGGTTGTATATGTAGAAAATACCAGTATACAGAGGGTTCACGCCATCCATAGTTTGGGGACAGGTTCCCTGTGGTAAGAGCAGACTGCTGTGCCCCCTTTGCCCTCTGACACAAGAGCCAGAGGTGGCTCAGCAGCTGGTACCCTTTGACATATTCCTAGGAGAAGTCATTGGGAAGAAAGCGTCCCAAGGTTGGTCCTGTCCGAGGCCTTTTCTAGCCCCCCATGCCCACCCCTTTGGTTGCAGGTGACAAAGCCTAGGAAGAATGGATTTCAAGGACGTGGGAAGCCTGCAGGAGCCACAGACATGAACACCTGGTGACGCCTTTTCTTGTGCTCAACCTTCTCTTTCTCTGGGTGTCTACCTTAGGCTCCAGGGTCTCTGCTGATGAGGATTCTCTGGCCCCTGGGCTAGAAGCGTGGCTCCTGGCAGATTGTCGCTATTATAATTTACAGAGACCATCCTCCTAGGCCTCCGTGTTGAGATATTATAAAGGAAGCCTTGGCAAAGCTTTGGTGGCTGGGTCCTGGCCTGAACAGCTGCCCGTGAGGTCTCTCTCAGGGAAGCAGAAGGAGGGCATAGGAGTGGGCAGTTCCCAGAAAAGGAGCCGAGGAGCAGGGCCACCACCCAGCCTGTCGCCACGTGCTTGACTCTTCCAGGTAAGTTCTCCACTCGCAAAGTAGATACACACCTTCTGCCTTGCAGGAAATGACTGGAAAGGTTAAAGAAGACAAAAAAGTGTCAGGAATACTCAGGCTTCCTGCCAAGTTCCCCAAGGACAGAGCAGAAAACACTATCAGCAGTGGGATCTCTCCCAGAAGCTTGAGGCAGAACATTTTCATGTCCTCTTTTTAGCTTACAAACGAATGGGTTGAGGGAACTTGGCATAGGGTGAAACTCATACCTCCATTCAGCACAGGAACACTGGATTCTTCACTCAAAGGTGTTGGGACAACTGGGGTGCTGACCGAGGGGAAGGCAGTCTCTAAGAGTTTACACCAAATGAAACTCCCAGTGGAAAAAAGACATAAATGCAAAAAACAAAACCATGAAAGCACATTGGGAGAGTGTTACCAAAAAGACTATCACAGAAGAACTTTGTAAAGGTTTGTTTTGTTCAGTCCTTGAGCTCTAGGACCTGACAGAGTGCTCTATCCAGAGTTGGGGCTTAGTAAGCTTTTGGTGGGATGATTTAATTTTTTTATTTTTAAAATGAATTTAGAACAGGGTCTACAGGGTCTTACTACATAGATCGGACTTGTAGTGATTCTCCTGTTTTCAGCCTCCCAAGCACTGGGATTACAGTCCTGCGCCACCACAACGTCCCAATCAAAATCTCAGCACACCCCAGGGGCAGGGCCAGCGTGGCAGGCTTGGGGATCGAACCCCAGCCTCTGTGTTCTGCCAAAGCAAGTGCTTTAGTCTGCTGAGCTATCAGGCCAGCCCAGTGGAATGATTTAATGAGAGAATATTTTTAATCACTTCAGGTAGAGGTACAGCTTTTCTAAGGATGACAAAAAAACACAGAGGCCCCAAAATAAGATACAGCTACCAAAAAATGCAAATGACTATGGGGAGGTGCGAAATCAAAAGGCAAGCATACTGGAGGGAAATATTTATAACTCATATCATAAACTGCACCTTCCCATATTTTTTGAGTGTATTCTAAGGATAAACTCAGAGCCTCAAACATGCCTGGTAAACATTCTACCACTGAGATACATCGACGTTTCCCCTTTTTAAATATTTAAAGCAATCCTAAATATTGATAAGAAAGAAGCCAACAGCGCAATATTAAAATGGGCAAGTGATATGAATAAACAGTTCCCTGAATAAGAAACAGAAAGGACTCTGAAACAGAGAGATTCTTCCACGTCCAGCATACGCTTAAATTTCCTGGGGAGAGGATGGTGGAGGATGAAGAAATGAAGGCAAGAGTCAGAACACAGAAAGCTGAGGTCAGATGGAGCCCTGTCTCCTGATGGGACAAAGGAACTGCCCGAGGCAGTGTGTTCGTTTATATAGTCAGCAAGAGGTTGGCAACAGCTGCCTGGAAAATACAGTGCACCTTGTGACACCCCAGGCATCTACCTACAGACACACAAGCACAGGCACTGAGGGAGGCTATTCAGAATTATACTTGGAGTAGTGTTTTCAGTAACAGAAAACATTGGAAGTGGCCATCAGATGGCTAACGAGGCCTGACACAGTATACAAGCAGCACGTGGTGCAGCTCCTCCAGGAATGAGATAAATCACCTGAAGGTGCTGCGAGAAGATCTCTAAGACGTGTTATCGGAAAACAGCAAGCTGCAGAGGAGTGTGTATTTCATGCTGTTAATGCCACATGTATTATGCCAGAATTCTTAAAACACGCTGCCTACATAGGTGTTTACATGTTTATTGTGGATAGAATGTCTCTTTCAGGAGCTTTTGTTGGTAAAAAACAGCCAGCTGCAGTACCCATGGCAAAAGGTCGCCACCACGGGGTTACCTGCTAGGAGAGGTATTGGAGTCTAGGGGTGTAGATTTCTATTTTCAACTCTGTTATACACGTTCTGAATTTTGGATCATGGCTGTTACCTCTTCAAATAATAAATGAAGAAAAGAAAAGTGTGTTCCTTTAGCCTTCTCCTCCATAATATATCCACAGTTGATTCGATGTGAAAGTAATGCTTCAAAATACTTACCATTTACACCAATTAAATTGTGGTTTAAAGGGGGGAGGAAATTAAAATTCTAGCAAGGACTTCGCCTCCCAGCTCTCCCCGCGAAGAGGCCCTTTCTGGAGAGAACAGAACTGTGCAGAGCAGTTGGCACATCAAGTTGCTGTTCCACAAATGCAAGTTCTTGTCCTCCGTGAGAAAGGAACAGTTCCCAGGAGCAGGGCTGGGGGGCCCTGCGTCCTTGGCAAGGCCAGGAGGCTGACGAGTGCCCACGCCCCAGGCAGGGCCTTGAAAGCATCATTCTATGAAACCCAAGGTCACTCTGGCCCTCGCCCCTGCATAACACGGCGGCTGTCAGGGCCTGCTCTGCTCTCCTCCTGGGAGAGCTCTACAAATCACCTCCCGTCCTGCATCCCAGCACTTCGTGTTGCCTGATTCTCCCCCTCCCCCCTTTAAACCACAATTTAAAACACTCTCTTCCCAGTAAAGCCTCTAAGAGTCCAGGGGCAGAGTCAGCCCGCCCTCTGCACATGCCATATGGCACAGTGACCACTCTACCCTGCAGATCCTTGAGGACAAGGAGCCTGTTGTATTCATCTTAAAGACTTATTAGTGCAGGCACTTAATAGGTGCTCAAGAGAAAAACAAGTCTGGGATGAACATATTGCCCCAAGAGGGGTGATCCTGCCTGAAGAATATCAGTGCTGCGGGGAGCTTGGGAGGGCCCCTAAGTAGGTGCATTTGAACTGGGACCTTAGGACCAGGGGAGCGAAGGGAGGCCAGTCTGGGAAGGCTGGCAGTGCTGAGGAACCAGGGCTCACAGGGTCCACTTCAGAGACAACTCCACTGGAATGGAGCTCTGCATACAGGTCAACATTTCCTATGGTAAGTGATGGCCTCCAGTATTGTAGGACATTGAATCCTGGGCCTCACAAGCTAAATAGTAGTGTGACAGCCCACACACTCCTCATGTGCCCACAAATCCCTCTATGAGTGGCACCCTCTGGGCCTGGAACACTGCTTGTCCTCAACCCACTGGGGACCTGGCAGATCAGACTTGAGCCCCATGGAAGTCTGTGGTCTGGGTGTGGAGCCCAAGAGTTCAAGCAGAGCAGAATGGTTTTTTGTTTCAGGGCTGGGGTTGAACCCAGGGTGTCACATGTGCTGAGCAGGCACAGTGTTGCTGAGCTGCATCCCGTCCTGCGACTGAGTGAAGCTGACCCACAGGAGCCAGTGCCTGAGCACTGGAAGTCCTCAGAGAGGCCAGAGTGGGACTGGAGAGCCCCCGGGCCACCCTGCATGAGCTCTGTGGCCCATGAAGTAGTGGGGGATGATGGGCTGCAAAGCTCCACGGGTGGGAAGCATGTGGTGACAGCTGCAGGCTCTGAGCACCTAGGCAAAGCCCAGAGAGAGGCTGGGGGGTGAAGACACCTGCAGAGGGGCCGGGGAGATGGCTCTGGAATAAGCGCCTCCCTGGCAAGCACAAGGGTCTGAGTTCAATCCCCAGTTCCGAAAAAAAAAAAAGAAGACACCTGCAGAGGGATTCTCCACAAAGGCTGCAGGATGGAAGCAACTTCAGCACCCACTCATGGATGAACAAAGAAACAAGATGATTGAAATACAGATATTCTTCATTTAACAACCTACCTGTTTAACAAATGTTTGGGCTTAGTGAGGTGCACTATTTGAACTGAGGACCCTCTTTTTGAGGTCAGGTGGTAACCCATGCCTGATTAGCAAAGGATCCCCAAACAATAGTCAGGGCATTTATTTATACCTTTGTGAAGTTACAGAATACAAGGCTGCCTAACGACTAGTAGCCAACAATGTTCATGCAGGATATTTTTCTCAAGACCAAGGTAAGCTTGACTATTTTAGGTAGTGAGCCCTCATCCTGCCCTCCCACATAGGATCAGCTTCCAGCTTTGGGGCTCCAAACATCTCTCTCCTTACTACTCTGTTGTGTGAATGATGGACGTTCCATTCCAGCTGTGGTTGGGGAACTCTTTAGAAGATTGTTTTACTCTTGATGCCAGATCAAGAGAACTTGTCTTTGTACCAAAGTACTTGGTACAAAGTACTCAAGTATTTTAGTTGTATTCAGCAATTTGGTCCAATAGTCCATAACAGCAATGAGTTATCAGTACAGCTGGCAACTGCCAGAAGTTGTCAGTGATTTGAACTTTTTACCACTTAGCATATTATTATCGCATTACTTTTCACATATTGTGGTTACACTTTTCTGTTGGATGGTTAAGACCAAGTTAAGGTGAGACCTATATAAATAAAAGATTAACTTTTTGCTGTCTAACAAAGTCAGCTAAATCTCAGGATTTACTTTAGAACCAAGTACAGCACCTCTTAGATCTATCAGTGTCAGCCGTCTGGGTGAGTCACCACCATTGCTTGAATAAGTTGCTTTCTGTGAAAGCTTGAGAGAGTTTTTTTTTTTTTTTCTCTTTCTCTCTCTGGGTGTCTCTCCTTAGCCACATTGCACATTGCTGATCACTTTCCTATGTGGTCCCATAATCTCCTTGATCAGAAAATTAGGGACTCAACTGAGTCACAGGATGTCACAGCAGAGGTTTTCTTATGTCCTGAGTCCTCATAGACTTTAGAGGGCTAGGGCCAAAATATTGGCTATCCTCTTAGCCCATCTAGTTCTCGAAATTTTGGTCTCCAAACTTTAGTTGTAAAACATCCAGAACAAAAGTTTAATGACATTCCCTGGGGTCCCCATTGCAGGCACCAAATGTAGGTTCATCCTTTATTGGTGTAGTCCTGTGCATCTTGTTTATAGAACCTCAGTGTCTTTTTTTTGTACAGTCTGCCTTGTTTATACAGTACTATAATTGTGCTGAGAATACTCTATAGTACAGTGCTATAGTTTTAGGTTGTTATACAGTAATAACTGCATGTAAGAGTTATGCAAATAAAAGCAGTCATCAAGTTGGAGAGTCCTTTGACGGCTTTTTTGTTCTTAATATTGTGATGTACAAACTATATTCAATTCCTCATGTAGGAACCAACCCATCTAACAACCCAGTCTCAGGACCCTCAGTTGCTAGACCAGGAGCATCTGTAGAAGTTGGTCTTTCCAAAGGAAGGAAATCCTGCTGCACGCTGCAAGGTATGCGGGCCTTGACTGTGCTGCATGGAATAAGCCAGCCACAAAGGCACAAATGATACATGATCCACCTCTATGAGGTGCCTAGAGTTGTCACACTATCAGTGACAGGAAGGAGAAGAGTGGCTGCCAGGGCAAAGGGAGAGGATGGGAGTTAGGGTTTAATGGGTACAGAGTTTCTATTTTGATGAAAAGGGTCCTGGGATAGGATGCGTGAGCACGGCACAGTACGTGGCTGTATACACTGCCACTGAACTTTACACTCAAAGATGGGGCAGATCAGAACGTTTATATTGCACGAAATTTACAGCAATTTTAAGGCTGTGATAGGCTAAGAATCAAGTTTAGGGGTTGGTCAGATAGCTCAGCGCGCCTGCCTAGGCAGAGCGCAGTGGCCAGGGTTCATCCCCGGCGTGCTGTGCCAGCCCCACCTCCAGGGCATGTTGAGACAGGGATTGAGATTGGATGTGGTGGCGCACGCCAGTAATCCCAGTGCTTGGGAGGCTAAAAACAGAAGAAGAGCCCAATCTACGTAGTGAGACCCTGTAGATCCTATAGACCCTGTCCTAAAATACACACACACACACACACACACACACACACACACAGAATCAAGTTCCAGTTCTGCTATTTGCTGGGGTAATGGGTCTCAGCCAGGTTCACCTATGTGAGTCTCAGTTTCTCCATCTGTAAAACAATGATGACTGCACCCTCCTGGCAGTGGCATTCCTGGTTTCCCCGCAAATCTGTGCGGGGGTTGGGGTGGGGGTGGGGAGGCACTTGGTTGGGCCTCAGGAGCCTGTTTGACCATCCTCGCTGCCTTCATGCACCCGCTACTCAGGGAAGCCGCCCTCCCCCTCCACCTCTCCTGCGGAGGGCTTTGGAGCCCCTGGCTTATGTACAGGGCTGGTGTGT